>JBAKBP010004419.1:0-136377 GCA_037953745.1 Lithodes maja | reverse complement strand
CCCCTCCCCCCTCCCCATTTCCTCTCATTTCCATCCATACCTTTCCCCTCCCCGTTCCTCTTATTTCCATTCATAACCTCCCCCCCTCCTTCCCCTCCCTGTTCCTCTTATTTCCATTCAAACCCTCCACCCCCATCCTTTTTCTTCTTTCTCCCCCCACCTGCCACTCCCCTTCCTCCCCAAATCCCCCTTAAGTCCTGACGAGGTAACTTTCCAAACAAGGCTTCATATTAACGTGTATATTCTCGGCCTCCGGAAATAAGATTTATACATCAATTTATAAATTATGTTATTCTAATCCCTTGAGGATTATGACGCATTTTATCAGTATATTCTCACTAACATTAGATGATGTTAAACAGCTTAAGAGGGATGTGTGGGACTTAAATGATAAAGAAGGTCTCAATCAACCCTTTGGCGTCCGTATGTCCTTCCTATTCTGAATAAAATAGTCTAATAATAGCCAGTAATGAGACAGTAATTCATCATATAATACCGAGATGGTTAAGTTGTACAGACTTAAGACACCGACTTAGTGACACACACAAACAAACACACACACACACACACACACATGTATATATACTTAACCCTTTCAGCACCATGACACCTTCTTACCTTTGATACTGGATGAGATTAGACGATTTTATGCAGTTTAAGAAGGACCTATGGTCATTAACCCATACTGTACCGGTGTCGTTATTTTCTATTATATGTTGCCAACTAGTAGACGATTTCATTCAGTTTAAGAAGACGTCTACCAATTAAAAGCCTACAGACTGTCAAGCTACTATAATTCCTCCTTAAATCGTGGTGGAGCCCCGGCTAGTTTTGTAATGTTTGTTCACCAGAACCCGGCCGGTTTTCAAAAAATGGTTTTATTCCAGAAACAATAGCGAATGGGTTAGAATGAAGGAAAAACCACGAAAAACCGCTCAAAAAGCTTAAAGAATGGTCCTACAGAGCCCCCGAAAACGTATTTTACAAGAGTAAAAAATTGAAGGCAATTACCCCCCAAAAACAGGTTATTGCGCGCTCACGCGCACGCACGTGGACTTTGAGAGTTTTCAACCATCGGCACGGTTGCGTGGGATACGTACACAGTTCCCATACAAATCTGAGCCCTCTCGAGTGGCTACACCTGAGGTTACAGTCGGAGCAATTAGGGTGACTCGTCAGACGCGTCGCTGGGGCTGTGTGTTACATACATCGCCGACGCGTCAGACGCGTCGCTGGGGCTGTACGGGTTAAGCTTCATAATATTGTCTAAATAAAGCCGAAATTTAAACAATATTACAACGCTGGTACAGAAGGGGTTTAAAGGATTTATTGATATCGTATTTGCCCATTTGAGCCGTATAAGTAGATTATAAATTAAAAGAAAATCGTCTAATGGTAACTAGAATACGATTAAAATTACGTCATGGTGGTGAAGGGGTAAAACGCCACACACACAAGTATGAGAGTATACAAAGTGATATATATATATATATATATAATATATATACCGGTATATATATATATATTATAATAATATATACCGGTATATAATTTTTTTTTTTTTTTTTTTTTTTTTTTTTTGAGTGAGGGAGGCAATAGGCAGAACTGCCTATAGCGAGTGCCTCCCCTAGAGTTGAAAGAGTGATAGGGCCAACATCAATGGACGTTCGAGACAAAATGCCTGGACACACGGAGTTTGAAGTAATTTAAGTCATAGGTAGAGGGAAAGACTGATTCTTGGAGAGAGGTCCAGAGTTCAGCTGTTGAATCGAAGAAAGTCTGAGAGCAACGTTTTACTCTTGGGTTGGAGAGCTGCACAGGGTAGGGAGTACAAAGTACATAGGAGTACAAAGGAAATCAAGCAACAACAGATCTAGTGACCCTTCTAGGTTGCTTGTCCTCCAAAACACTGAGGATCAAGTGTCCAAACAGTGGTTTAGAGTGGGTAAGGGAACATTGGAAAGGGAATTACTGCCCTGGAACTAATGTCCGTGGCAGGATTAGGAAGTTAGAAGGGGACAGATGGGTTAGTAACTGAGGGGGGGATAAAATACAGTTATTCATTTATAAAACGCAGTCAGTCGCGGGTTTGATGCGAGATATTTGTCTAGGCGAAGTTTAAATGAATCAACGGTGATGCAGTCTATACGTTTCGGGGAAGCCCATTCCACAGTTGACAACTCGACTGAAGAAGAAATTCTTAGATTCGTGTGAGTTAAAAGATTTACCAATAATTTTGCAACCGTTTCCCCGCGCGTAATTAGATTGGTCGATAGTGAAGTACTTACTACAGTTCATATTGTCGTGGGTAGGGGTGGGATTGTGTTGCAAGACGGATACCACGTACCCTACGTAGAGGAGGTGATATAGACTGGGAGAGCTCTGAGGAACACTGATAATTATAGTAGTGATAGAATAGCGAGAGAGATACAACATTGCGGAGGAGAGAGAGAGATTGCAGAGAGTTGGTGAGTGGACGGGAGTTAACGATACGAAAGGCCTTCCTTTTAACTTTGTCTAGGAGAGCGGTGTAGGAGGATCCTCCCCACACATGTGAACAATACTCAATACAAGGATGCACCGTGCTCCTGTACAGAGCAAGAAGCGGTGCAGGACTAAGGAACCCCTTGAGGCGGTTGAGCACACCCAGCTTCTGGGAGGCTGCCTTAGCAAGACTGGTAATATGATTCTTCCAAGTGAGAGCAGAATATAAAGAGAAACCAAGAATGTTGAGAGAAGATGAAGGATTGATTTGTGTATTGTTGAAGTATAAGGCAAAACATAAAATAAAAATAAATGAATAATAATAATATATAAATATACTGTATATATAAAAATACAATATATATATATATATATATATAATATATATATATATATATATATATATCTCGGTTTCTGGCATTCTCATTAAATAGTTTGATATTAGTGTAGCCAGGGAGGATATTTTCTTTCAGGCAGGTGAGATTAAAATAATAGGCACAGTTTGCATTATTGAGTTTTTTATTGATACTCTCAATTTTTCGTATAGTTTTTCTGGTATTTTCAGGAAGTTGGTAAAGGAGGTTTGCAAATGGTTCCGACGTTTCAATGGGCGCAGCCATCATTATCAAGGAGAAGTGAAGTTAGAATTAGAATTAGAATGGGGGGATAGAATAGGGGGGATGAAAATAGAGTTTATCAGTGGATAAAGAAGAAAAAAGATTAGAAATATGAAGTAAAGTTGGAGATTAAAAGATAGTGGGCCGTCCACTTTGCTATTCTTGGTTAAGACTTAAATTATATTTCATATATATTCCGTGAGCAGAACATACCACCAGCTTCATGTTTATATTCCCTTTTTTTTTTATTTTGTGAAGTTAGAAGGTGATAAGTCGAGTTTATATAGGCGATACAAGATCAAGAAAGGGATTATTGTGTGCTAGCTGCACGCTGGTTGGCTAACCTAAGACTAGCTCTGGTAGGCTGGCCGGACGCAGGAGTGGGCGGGGCCTCTGCATCGTTCATCTGCGTGTGTGGAGGGGGCATTCCTGGGGGCATCATGGGGGGCCTCGCTGTGGAAGGGCGTGCCGAGGGTAGGATCTGGCTGTATACCGCTTGTGTGTTTAAAGTAGGTTGGTATGTTTGTATATATATAGCTTCAAGAATGAATAGGTGGCGTGAGTCTATTTCTTTATCAAGAATAGAGGTGTGTTTATCTAAGTCGGGTCTGGTGAGTTCCTGATGGTGTGGGGATGTGTGGTAGTGGTCCTTGATAGCTCCGGCTTGAAGGTGGAAGGTAAGGCGACGTGACAGACGAGTCCTTGTCAAACCGACATAAGTGTGAGGTCCACAGTCCTCACTGTTACAGGTGTGTCGGTATATGACATGGTCCTCTTGTGACGGTTTCTTAGCGGTAGCCGGGCTGTTGCGAATGACTAGTTGTGATGTTTTCCTCGATTTGTAGTATATGGTGAGTTTAAGGTGTTGGTCAGGGTTCGTAGTTTTAACGTTGTTGCTGATAATGTCTCTCATTATGTTTTCGTCTGTTTTGTGATCTGAGGACATGTGGTTTTTATAGTAAATTTTTATGTATTCAGTGTTTGTATTAGTAGGCATGTCGTTTTTGTACCATGTTTCAAGGTGTTTGTTGATGGTGTGGGCGATGTCCGAGTTACTGTACCCATTGTTTACAAGCACCTGGGTGAGCCTCTCGAGTTCCTTGTGAGTGTCTCGCCAGGAGGTGCAGTGTGATAGGGCTCTCCTTACGTAGGCGGCGATGGTGGATCGTAAATATCGCTGGGGGCATTCACTTTCGCCGTTGAGACATAATCCGTTGTTGGTGGGTTTGGTGTAGACAGTGGTGGTAAAGCCTGAGGTGTTGTTGTTGTTTACGAGGACATCAAGGAAGGGGAGATGACCGTTAGAGGACTCTTACTAGAGGAATTTACTATAAAAACCACATGTCCTCAGATCACAAAACAGACGAAAACATAATGAGAGACATTATCAGCAACAACGTTAACAGCCTGCAAACACCTACCTCTCCACTCTTGACCACCTCTGCCATGGCCACCAGCACTACCACAACCATTGGTATGGTCAAGTGGTTTAATTTCAAAGCAGGCTATGGTTTTATCACCACTTCTAACAACGAGGATATCTTCTGCCACCACACCAACATCCACAACAACAAGAGCAGCAAGAGAGCCTCGTTGGAGAATGGTGAAGCAGTGGAGTTTTCCATCTACTCCGGGAGTCAGGGAAGAGAAGCCATCAACATCACAGGCCCTAAAGGAGCCCCTGACAAGGGCTCCTCATTCTCTCCACACAACACTCCACCAAAGGTGCTAACAACAACAACGACTGCAGAAGGGGAAGCTGTACTGAGGGCAAAAATCTACGCCTGTATCCAGTCAGCCATAGCCATCGCTGGTACAGACAAGCAACAACTCTGCCAGCTGATCCCCTATCTGCTGTCAGTCAACAAACTGCCGACAATCACCATCCCTGAGGAGGCTCTCTCCACGACCTCAGCAATCACCAAGAGGTCGTCGGCAAGGAAGAAGCCCTCCAAGAGACAACAACACCGAGCCCCAGAACCCACACCGCTGGAGGCGAGGAGTGCTCCCAAACAACAACTGCTTCTGCCAAGACCTCTCAGTCTAGACAGAAGCCAAAAGGGGCACTCCTCCAGAACATCAGCAGCTTCAGCTTCAACTTCAATTAAGGAGAAGTCAACACCATCATCACCAACACCGGAGTCAACCTGCCACCAAATGGAGATACAACAACCAGAGATCGAGCAAGATCAACCATTCTTCGACCAGACGAATTTCAATCCCTCCGCAACGAAAAACATCCGCTGGCAACCAGAACCACCAGCAGCCAAACATCAACGGGTGACCAAACTAAAAAAATCGAAGCACATCAATCTCTACACCTCCCCTGAACATGACTAAGAGCGCCGACAGAATCAGCAACTTCATTGAAACAGCCACATGAACAACAGCAAGGTGGTCAGCCCACCATCTTTCATCTCTCCAACTCTTCATACTCACCACTTTACCTTCAACTACAACCTCTACTTTCTACACTTGTGGGGACTCTACCTCACATCCAGTTTCCAGTTTCCAGTTTCTAACTTCACATCCTGCAACCTGCAACACCACCAGAGCTTCCGCCAACTACCATGGCAGCTTGCCACCACCTGTAGGTGCAGGGGAGGAGGAGGTTGGAGGATGGTGATCTTCTGAGGAGGGTGGAAGAAGCTACAGTTGGGACTCCATCTGGGGGCCCATGTACCTATTGGTCCCCCAATCCATCGCGCCCTTCTGTCAGTGTACACCACCATCTTCGGGAGTCACTACCTTCACCTCCTGGCAACAACATCGCCTGATTCACCATCATCTCCTCACCACCAGGGAGATTTGTCTGACCATCGACGAGGGGATTAAGAACATCATCTCCTTCTGCACCACCATCATCGCCCACCTCCACCAACAGCAGCGGCCTCTCCATACCACCACCACGTGGCAATGCTTCTTAATAACGAAAAACAAACTAAAACAATAGCTGGGTGGTTAGCCCACCATCTTTCATCTCTCCAACTCTTCATACTCACCACTTTACCTTCAACTTCAACCTCTAATTTCTACACTTGTGAGCCTCACTTCACACATTGATTGATTGATTCTAACTTCACTTCTCCTTGATAATGATGGCTGCGCCCATTGAAACGTCGGAACCATTTGCAAACCTCCTTTACCAACTTCCTGAAAATACCAGAAAAACTATACGAAAAATTGAGAGTATCAATAAAAAACTCAATAATGCAAACTGTGCCTATTATTTTAATCTCACCTGCCTGAAAGAAAATATCCTCCCTGGCTACACTAATATCAAAATATATATATATATATATATATATATATATATATATATATATATATATATATATATATATATATATATATACTGTATATACAGTATATATATATTTATATATACTTATATATATATATATATATATATACAGTAAATATATATATATATATATATATATATATATATATATATATATATATATATATATATAGATACATATATAATTATATATATATATATAGAGAGAGAGAGTGGGGAGGGGGGGGGGGTCGGAACAGTAGTGGAGTGTGATAGTCTGACCCGAGGTATGGGTTTCCAATACTCACACTCACTCTCTCTCTCTCTCTGGATCTGTTGGTGGGGTTTCGGTCAGAGAGATGATAGAGGGGGAGGAGGGGGGGGGAGGATAGTAGAGGGGAAGACGTAAAGGGAAGAAATCATAACAAATAACCAATAGTTCCATTCACACCTTGGTCATACAACCTCTTCCATCTCCCCTTTTTCCCATATAACGAATACAAAAATACAACAAAATAAAACACATATATAAATATATAAACCTGCGAAATACTAACCCGTTTATTACCGGAGACATCCTTTTCATTAATTCCTGGCATTTATTAGATGGTTTAACTCAGCTTAGGAATGATGTGCACCCATTAAAAGATTACAGTCTCTCTTAATTCATCCCTTTAGCTACCATAGTTCCTTCCTAAGCTACATAAAATCATCTAAATTCAGTGAAACAAAAATAAAAATACTTCGCCGGTACTGTAAGGGCTAAAGCTATTGTCTGTGTTCAATCTTCTTTATCAGCGTCAGCACCAGTGGCGGAGATTGTGTTTTCATTGCGTACAAAGGAGTACAAAGGAAAGCAATAAACAACAGAGCTTGTGCTCCTCATTAGGTGTGTCTTGAGGGGCATATGTGTGAGTAATAAAGGACTACCAAAGTAAAGTAGATTTAGGAGTAGTGGTCGGCGTGTGTATGTGAGTAAGAAAGGACTACCAAAGAAAGTAAAGTAGATTTAGGAGTAGTGGTCGGCGTGTGTATGTGAGTAAGAAAGGACTACCAAAGAAAGTAAAGTATATTTAGGAGTAGTGGTCGGCGTGTGTATGTGAGTAAGAAAGGACTACCAAAGAAAGTAAAGTATATTTAGGAGTAGTGGTCGGCGTGTGTATGTGAGTAAGAAAGGACTACCAAAGAAAGTAAAGTATATTTAGGAGTAGTGGTCGGCGTGTGTATGTGAGTAAGAAAGGACTACCAAAGAAAGTAAAGTATATTTAGGAGTAGTGGTCGGCGTGTGTATGTGAGTAAGAAAGGACTACCAAAGAAAGTAAAGTAGATTTAGGAGTAGTGGTCGGCGTGTGTATGTGAGTAAGAAAGGACTGTCAAAGAAAGTAAAGTATATTTAGGAGTAGTGGTCGGCGTGTGTATGTGAGTAAGAAAGGACTACCAAAGAAAGTAAAGTAGATTTAGGAGTAGTGGTCGGCGTGTGTATGTGAGTAAGAAAGGACTACCAAAGAAAGTAAAGTAGATTTAGGAGTAGTGGTCGGCGTGTGTATGTGAGTAAGAAAGGACTACCAAAGAAAGTAAAGTAGATTTAGGAGTAGTGGTCGGCGTGTGTATGTGAGTAAGAAAGGAATATCAAAGAAAGTAAAGTAGATTTAGGAGTAGTGGTCGGCGTGTGTATGTGAGTAAGAAAAGACTACCAAAGAAAGTAAAGTATATTTAGGAGTAGTGGTCGGCGTGTGTATGTGAGTAAGAAAGGACTACCAAAGAAAGTAAAGTAGATTTAGGAGTAGTGGTCGGCGTGTTTATGTGAGTAAGAAAGGACTACCAAAGAAAGTAAAGTAGATTTAGGAGTAGTGGTCGGCTTGGGTTTGCTTGTTTATAAACCGAATGTCTTAATTATCTAGTAAGAACAATGTTGATTAACTTCACTATCTCGTAAATGAATCTCCTGAAAAATAACCATGTTTTCTGTTTAACCTTCACAATAATTACTGTTATACAAAATGAAGGGGAACAACTTAACCCATTCAGTACCATTTTAGTATATGCTGGCTACTAATAGACGATTTTATTCAGCTTATGAAGGGCCTCAAGCAATTAATAGGCTTCGAAATATCTCAATTAAGCCTTGTTGCTACCGCAGATCCTTCTTAAGCTGCACACAATTGTCTAAATATAGCTAGAATAGAATACAAAAGACGTTGCCAATAGAGAAGGGGTTAAGGTGGTTCGGCCATAATAATTATGAAGCTTATGGAGAGGGAAAGCATGACTTAGCGAGAGTACGAGAGCGAGGTGGAAGGGCAGAGAAGGAAACGTAAACAGAGAATGAGATGAAAGGATAGGGTTGAAAAGGTTGATGAGGTGAACAAAGGTGTGGGGTGGGAGGAGGGGCGCAGGATAATGGATGATTCATTTTGTTTAACCAACCAACTTTACTTCTAAACTCAATTAACCCATACAGTACCGGTGACGTCCTTTTCTTTATATTGTGGCAACTATTAGACGATTATATTCAGATTAGGAAGGACCTCTAGCAATAATAAGGCTTCAAATGATCTCAACCAACTCTTTTAACTACCGCAGATCAATCCTATGCTGCATAATATCGTCTAAATATAGCTAGAATAAAATATAACACACGTCGCTGGTACTCAAAGGGTTAATGAAATCAACGAATACATGTGGCACTCCAAGGACTCGAACCTAGGATACTCACACCGAAATTCCGTGCCAGAGGTGATTTATTCGTGGCCACCCCTCTGGCATTGAGACATATGATAATAGATAATGTTTATCTGAACCTAATTATGGCTGACATTCATGACCAACACAACTTAAGGGGACAGTGATCGGTATTTTGGGATATTAATTCATGTATTTATGTATTCATGTATTCATGTATTCATGTATTCATGTATTTTTTAGTTTCTTCGCTAGACCTCCATCAAGCTTAGAAATACACCACCTAGACCGCCCTTCAAGATATATTTGTACATTTTTCGGAAGAAAAAATTTGCGGCCGAAGGCCGCTTTTTCTTAAAGCTCGCTATCGCTCGCCAGGAAAAAAAATCGACACCTAAATGGCACGAAAGGTCTCAATATTGACAAAGATGGGGCGAAATGTCTTAAAATCAACAGACTAATGGAAGGAACGTCTTAAAATCTCAAAACTAACATGCTAAACACGAGGGAGAAGGGTTCCAGAATAAGCGAGTTTTACCCCGTTAACCCATTCAGTACCGGTGACGTCCTTATTATTGTATTCTGCCAAATACTAGACGATTTTATTCAGCTTAGGAAGGACGTTTCCCAATTAAAAGGCTACATAATATCTCAATTAAGGAGGGAAGGGTATGTATTTTGGTCAATGTATTTATAATGTTCTTAGTTTCCTCCCTAGATATCCATCACAATTATAAAAACTTCCCCAAGATGCTACTTCCAAATCTATTTGTACATTTTTCGATAGATAAATATCCCGGCAGATATTAGCAGATTTTTTTCAGCTTAGGAAGGGCGTCTACCAATTATTAAAAGGCTACAGACTATCTCAATTAATCCTTTTAGCTACCATATATCGTTCCTAGGCTTCATAAAATCATCTAAATGTAGCTGAAATCACATACAAAATGCGTCGCTGGTATTGAATGAGTAAAGGCCGCGTCATACAGAACTCGAACGTCGCGCGACCTACCCCCGAACAGGATGACTTGCAAACAAAATTCAAATTTTCAAATGTTCGGGTAAATTCCGGTCAATTCGGCCAATGTTCTCGTTGATTCGGGGGAAGCTCCGGGGATGTTCAGGGGTGCAGCCGAACATCCTGGGGTTCGGCCAGAAGTTAGTGCATGCGTTAACTTCTAGCCGATATTCGTGTGTAAAAACCGTTAAAAATTTGTCGGTTCTCATTCTGGTTATGTTCGGCTTTCATTCGGGTCACGTTATTTCGTTTCGGCCGTTGTTCGTCTGTTATTTTCATTGACGAAGTTAACTCGATCTAGCCGAACATAAGCAGACATTAACCCGATTCGTATGAATATAAAGCGACATTAACCATAATAACAACCGAATGAGAGACGATATACTCGAATAAAAGACGTCATTCCCCCCGATAAACAGAGGAATAAGGCAAGATCAAGCGAGTCTATTGAAGATTTTGGGAAGAACACAACTCGTATGACAGGAATGAGAGACGATAAAGACTGGAATTTACCCCGAACATCAGCAGAAGCATCTTGTCTGTATCGGGTGGTACACGTGGCACGCGGAATCGTGATATTGATATGTACCAAATATTATGCTAGGTAGTATAACAATGTCTGGCTTTTGAGATCCTAACGGTGTCTATATTACTTTGGTGTAACTTGATCTTGTCCCTTATTGGCAAAATCAGGTAATACCAAATTACTATAGACACCTTTAGCTATTTCTACATACCAATTATTATGTGTAATAACTTGTTCTTATTACTCATTACTTTTGTGGGGGCAGGTTGGGGGAAACAATTTAATCATGATATTGATAAGTACAAAATATTATGCTAGGTACTATATACTATATAATTAGTGTGTAACCTCAGGAAGCAACTTTGTCAAATATTTTTGTATTGATGTAATACAAATATAATGTGTATATGTTGGTTGTACTTTTCCTTTTTATAAATATAATGACTAAATAAATATGTTTATATGACACAAAACAATGAATACATTATGGGAAGATCAATGCTGGACATTAATATTTGTATCAAGAACACAAGAGTTTAGCTTTATAATGTGATACGTAATATATACAATAATGATGGGATAAATTAACTTAAAAGCTTGACGTTTTACAACACGAATAATATATAATTATACAAGAGATTATTTTGTGTTGACTAAACTCATAAAACAATATTGAGGTGCTAAATGAATAAGCTTGGCGTGTTGTAATGATAAACTCTTTATTATAAGAAATATTTTAGACATGATACGAAACTATATTATTAACATTTATAATCATGTCAATTTGATATATCTATCTATTGCCGGACGCCTTACTCCCCTTACGAGGGTGGCCATACACAGAATGCCCCCAAGCGGACCTATTCCCTGTGAGAGGGACAACCCGACCCAGTTTAGTAAAGGACTTACAGGATTGACCACTCAATTTAGGATCCGTCCGACTCCGAGGCCCTCTGTGTATCTTGTTAGCACTATTTTTCTACAGTGGTGTTCGGCTAATCCATCCACTAACCTGCCTTACCCTTAGGTAAGCAGTACGGATTTGTATCAGGTTTACTCCCCTAGATGAGTTGCCGACCAAGGCTAACGAGTCCCATCCACCCTTAATTTGATATATGAAAGTTGCAAATGAACTATAAATGTGACCTGGATAATTGGGTAATAATCACAGTCTAATAAGGCGTCATATAAATTATTTAGGTAGGGCATTGATTTATGGGGAATAGTTGAAATGACAACTTACCTGTTCAGTTTAGAGGTACCTGCCAGAGCAGGCGCTGTTCTGGCCGGCTGTAGTACTCTGCCAAGTAGTCCCGGTGTAGTTTGGCAGTAGCTGGTCCCCTCTGCCGCTGCAGTGGTTGTAGTCCATCCAAGGGGTCCCTGGTCCAGTCACCTTGTTCCATGTTCTCCTGACGCTGAGATGCTTGTCCTTGTTGCCCTTGCCGTTTGTCTATGAGGAGGTTGTGGAGTATACATGAGGCGATGACTACCTTCTCCACGGTGCTGGGGTGAATGTTCATGGTTGTGAGTAGACACCTGAAGCGGTTTGCCAGCATACCGAAGGCATTCTCCACCTGCCTCCTGGCCCGGGAGAGTCTGTAGTTGTACTTTCTCTTGGTTTCATCCAGTCCTCTGTGAGGGTAGGGTTTCTGTAACCATTCCCTCATGGGGAATGCGTCATCCGCAACGAGGAAGTAGGGTACTGGACGGTCCTCTCCGGGAAATGGCTCTGCTTCCGGCAAGCCTGCGGCACCGTCCTCCAGGGCCTGCCGGATGTCTCTCACCTGGACGATGCCACCATCAGATGCGGAACCGTTCGCTCCCACGTCCACGTACATAAACTTGCCCAGGTGATCAACCACTGCCAGGAGAACAATGGAGTGGTAATGTTTGTAGTTGTAGTAGAGGGAGCCGCAGTTTCCTGGAGGTTGTATGTCTATGTGCTTGCCATCGATTGCCCCTATGGTGTGCCGGAAGTTCCACCTCTCTTCGAAACCCTTGGCAACCTGTTTCCAACCTTCGGGTCTTGATGGGCACACAATAACCTCTTCCATATACTCCTGGATTATAGCCTCACATGTCTCACGTACTGCCAGGGAGATTGTGTTTGCACCTACATGAAAGTTTAAGGACATGCTCTTGTATGCCTCCCCTGTGGCCAAAAATCGTAGTGTCATGGCCAATCTCAAACCTGGTTCTAGGGGCTTCTTCCAATTTGTTGTCTCCTTCTTGATCCTGGGTGTCAGACGGCGTACAATGTCATTGAATAGGTCCTCGTCCATATGCAGATAATACTTGTAGGTGGTCCTGTCAGTGTCCACTAGCTCCTTCAGTAGTTGGTGGTAGTGTCCGTATGTGGCTCTCTGGGCGATCCAAGGTTTGACGCTGCAGCTTCGTGGTGTCCTGGGTCTTACATGGCGCTGACGCTCGTTCTTCAGGATGGTGGTGATGAGTAGCATGTGGTTTAGGTGGGCTACAACAAGCTCCTGATAAGAAATGGCCATCTCCAACTCCTCCTCCGTGGGTGGGTAGAGCTCCGGGAGCGCCATGTTACCGTGGTGATGCATGATGTGCGACTGGCATGTGTGCGACCACACCCTGTTTATATAGGGCAGGTACAGGTGTTCGTCACACATTCTTCTAGTATCGTGTTAAGGTCTTCTGATGGTCGGGCAGATGCGGCCGGTGATCCTCTGGTGTTCCTCATAATATCTTTTGTATCGGGTCAAGGTAGGTTCGGGTGTAAACACCGTTAAATATTTGTCGGCTGATTCTTGGCACATTCAAGTTTTGATCGGGTCTTGCTCTGGCATGCATCGGATTATATTCCTCTAATGTTCGGGTCTTTAACGTAAATCTGTCGGGAGTGTCGAGTTACATTAGAGTCTTGTTTGGGGCATAGTCTGGGAATGTCGGGCATTATCTGGGGATGTTCTTCTTTGACCAACATCGGGACAATATCGGATGCATTCGCCTCAAAAATGCAAGTCATCGTGTTCGGGGGTAGGTCGTGCGACGGTCGAGCTCTGTATGACGCGGCCTTTAATGCCTCCACCATCATCTGGACACACACACTGTTACGACCGGGCACTCGGGTACACTAGGGCTCTCACACAGGACTCGAGTATGGCTCGCTGCCACAACGGAAACACACGATCCCAACCCCAGAGTACTGCCAGCCGAACAAAAAACACCAATACCCTCCAGAGTTCTATCTGCTATAACGGGGTATACAAGAACTCGGTACTAGCGTTTCACAACAGACTAATAAAAAGACGGGAGTTATCTAGTCTGGTCAGCAATCAAACAAAGAAGTAAATACAACAACACCAAAGAATAGTGTTGGCCGAAGCCGAAGTAATCCACCCTTGACTAAGAACTTAAGAAGTCCTCCACCCTCTACTTCGGATCGGCACTATTACGTTACGTTAAACAATAGTCCTCGAGCATCGAGCAAGGAATCTTCTGATAAAGTTAGATGCTTCTCGGATACTCGTAAGAAGTAAGTATCGGATTTTGAACAGCAATTCAATAAGCAACACACTGGCAATTAACTAATATTAAAGGCTTTAAATTGACATAAGAAGAATTATAAGAATAGACAGTAGTAAATGGCAAACATATAAAAGAAGTACTCCGACAATGCACTGGCAATAGCCTACTAGGATTGTGCTCGGGGGCCACTAATCTCTAAAGTAGCTATCCGTGCCACACATGAAATCAATAGTGCATAAACAATAACATACATAAGGAAAGCTTCAATACTATGCTGTATCTGCTGACCGAGCAAAGTCTAGCTGGGATGTAGTAGGCTAGGAAACAATGGCTGAGCAAGCGGCTCGTAGCCTAGCGAGGTCCTTAAGGCTGTGCGGCCAAATTACGTTAATTGACGGGATGCTCTCTTGAGAGATCCAGATCACTAGTATCTGGTTCTCTCCTGGCGATCCTCTCAAAGTCAAGCAAACGAGTTAGCACAGTGCTGGGTGGCAGAGGCAAAAGCCCTCACTCGCAACACAGCGCTAAGCTCACAAGGTACACAGTCAGAAAGACCACCTAGGCTTCCCAAGTCTCCGTTGCGATTGTACAGGTTCAACAAAACCTAATACACATAGGGAATCACAACTCTAGTAGCCTCACCCCAGTCTAGCATCACCTAGATCAGCAGAAAACAGGAACATGAATAATCATACACAGGGAAATGCATATACGAGTGCAACAAACATTAATCAATCCTATTCTAGTTATCCCTTCCAAAATAGGCTATTCTAATAGGCATATATCTCGTGAGAACTCAAGCGATAATACTTTGGCTGACTAAATCTGCACCAAAGGGGTCATTGAGGTTAAAAAGGGTTCAGGAGAAGAAGAAGGTAGGCGGTACAGAGAGTAGGGAAAGTTCACATCAGTCGGAAGAATATATATAGTTGCAAGGGATATAAGAAGTCGCTCTGCCTGATGAGTTCTAAGGGATATGCGGCTAGACTTCCCTTTTTATACTCGGCCCTCTAGTGAGCATATCGCCAACTACTAAGGACCGCCCACTAACAATCATTACGTAATATTCTCTCTCAATCTGGGATCGACAAAGGATTTCCCACGCGCTGAGGGGGGAGGAGGGAGGAGGGAGGAGGGAATTAGGCCTACCTGCCGCATGGCGCACTCACTGGCCTCCGTTACATATCTCTCTCTCTCCTCTCATCATTACAAATAAGTCCCACACACAACACTTATAACTAATGATATAAAATAGAACTCGTTGACTCAGATGAAAACAAAATACATATTTATAATACTTATAGTACAACGGCTCACATAAACTAAGTTAGGAAACTCTACACAGACTACAGCCAAAGTTCCTGCCCTGACGATCCTAGCGAGAGTGGGGCATGACTGGGCGTTCTGTACAGCATGCTCATACTCGACATGCGTCACACCTCCCCCAAGATTTTACTTGCTCAACCCTGAGCTAAAATCTGACACACAGAACCCCATCAAGCCCCTCACACCCAGCGACCGCATGGCACTAAAACAAGCTGAGTTTATCACTAAAACACATCTTATTATTAAAAAAAAAATCACATTTTATAACTCCTCCCAACAATAGCAAAAGACACAATATCATGCTCCCAGAGCGAGCTTACAGCAGCTCAGCCGTTTGATAGTTCGTGGACTACTCAAACTCTATAGGCTATGACAAACTTATACAATTATCTATATCAAAAAGAAAGAGTTTTTTATATGATTTTTATATTTTAATATGTTTTTTTCCGGCTGCACTATAAGGGCAGCCTATTTTCTTCTATACCAAACGCTCAACAATCCTGCTTTACGACCCAATACGCTGGGCTACAACCGCGAGCCAACAAGCACCAAGCGCAAAATACTATTCAAACTAAAGCAGGAGGCTACCCGTGTGTCAATCTACCCAGGATCATATACCCTTGAACGACCATCTGCAACCACGTTGTCACAACCGGCAATATGGCGTATGTCCAGGTTATATACCAATAACCTTAGTGACCACCTGGTCAGCCTCATATTCCGATTGTGAAACTGGTCCAAGATCTTGAGAGGTTGATGATCTGGGTAAACTACAACGACCGGACCATAGGCTGGAACATAGACCTCGAAATGCCCCAGCGCAAGCACAACATCGTCCTTTTCAATTTCATTCATCAGGTTCTGAAACGTTGCTAGTGCATTCTTAAGTCCGTCAGGCATAACATTGCACTGGTAGGTACTCCCGTCCACAACAAAACCACATACCTCCCCAGCACGCTCGGACAAAGGCACCTGCCAGCAACCCTTTACTAAATCCACCTTCGTGATAGGCGATGCAGCCCCGAGGCGGTCTATGGTGTCGTCAACTCTTGATATGGTATAGGCGTCTGTCAGGGATAATGCACACACACTCTCGCAATCAACACACTCACGACATTCCTTATCCCTCAGACCCTTCGTCCACACGTAATCCAGCTCTGCTTGCACCACAGGCTGTCGAGCAGGATTTATACGGTAGGGAATTAAACTGAGCCTTGCACTATCTCCAGCCTGCATGTCGGATTCTACCCCGTACATCAGGCCTGGAGAAGCAACAAACATGCGAAAGTACTGCCATATCCTAGTAAACAACTGCCTTGCACTGTCTCCATGAACAACATGCCCAGTGCCCTCCCACAACCCAGCCGAGACCGCAGCTTCTAACCTGTAGTCTCCCTCCTTCTCCACCTTCATCCCTAGAACAGCCAGGTCATGAGAGGGACAATCAGTACCACCTGTGCAGTCACTCCCATAGTTCATTATTGCTAAGGCTTCCCCGCCGATACCGTACATGCGCACCCCCGCATTCCTTGTGACGACATCTGCCTGCGCAGCATCACCGCTTTCAGCGACATGGCCAGATACAGTCGGTCTATGGTAGGGCTGTTGCATTAGACTAGAGCAGCATTGGGAGGCTATGCGACGACCGGGCACTGCGATACCACAGCCGACCTTACCAATCTGCTCAATGTCCTCCTTTTGACCACCACCCTTGGCAGCCATGGGTCGACCCTGACCTGGCAACCATGCCAAAGCCTCGTCGCCCACCTTGAACCACCGAAACAACGAGGCTAACGGTCTTTCAACAGTCACGTGACCTGCCCGTGGAACATCTTGCACCGCCCGAGTTGTGAGACTCAGGGGCTCGGCACGACCAGTGGGGTATGAACCGAGCTGGTGCTGGAGTGCTGCACACTGCTGCTCAGGCAGGTGCTCTAGCGCTTCCACAGCCACCAGACTCGTGTCCCCCGCCCACTGTTCCGCCGAGACATGACAATCCCTTCTCTCCTCCACCTGTGCCCTACTACCCCGCTCTCCTTCTCCACCTTGGCCGCGGCAGACCAACGCAGGGACAGTAGGCTGCTCAGGTGGTTGCCTCACAAACTCCTCCAACAGGTTCACATGACATGCTTCCCCGTCCTCGTGTTTAATCTCGACAGCACCATTACCACACTTCTGAACTTCCGGATCCTCCAACTGCAGTTTACAAATATCTGAGGGAACCAACTTGTCTAGATGCTTCCGAAGCAACCCAAGTCCTTCCCCAATATCAAACTGAGCAACCCTTTCTTCTCTCCGTGTGCAACGTTGCTGCCTCGGAGTCTCTTCCTGCCCTACCTCCTCACTAGCTGTGACAGGTCCTGGGGCCTCTCCAGACTCTAACATAGGGGCCAATACTGAATCACCCAGGAGAGCCGCCGAGTCAAAACTCTTAAAACCAACTCCAGCTTTAGCCTCCTCCTGTTGATCGTTCCTCTGCTGGTCTGAAGACGGAGGACTAGGCTGTGACACTTTATCTGCCCGAGCTCGGGTGACAACACACGCCATGGGTTGTGTCTGGCACTGCTCGACCCACTCTTGCTCTTCCCCACTCACGTCGGCCGGCCTCTCGGCAACGACTAAGGGTAGAACCTCAGAAGCGGGCATTGCAAAGTCGTTGCCGAGAAGAAGGTCGACGCCCTCCACTGGCAGTTTCTCCATAATCCCGACATCCAATTCACGTGCCACACCATCCACCTCCAACTCCAACCGCACCAGCGGGTATGACCGAGTTGCATTAATACCCTGCACCACTACCACCCGAGCCGCATTTATAGGGTAGCCAGTCAAGTTATTCATCAGAGTCTGGGAAGCACCCGTATCACGCAAGACCTCTACTCCATGCTTGCGCCCCGCCCACATCACGCAACCCCGTCCTCTATGGTCGCAAAAAACATCCTGAGCAGGGTTCGAGCCTCCCAGGTGCTTCTGCATTGGCTGTGCCTCAGCCTCTGACGAACTGCCCCGGGCAAACTCAGAAGACTTCAGAGACACACCAATGTTGCAGGCCAAAGACACAGCTGCTGTAGGTGGTTTGCTAGGACAGACTCTTGCAAAGTGCCCCTTTTCATGACAATGATAACACTCCAACTCCCCTTTGGGCTTCCCTTGGTACTGGGAAGGGCCCGGCCCCTTCTTAAATGGGACGGTGTTAGTCTTGTGGTCAGTCTTGGTATCATAGCTCTTGTACTTGTTTGCATAAGGTATATCACTAACTCGGGGGGGTGGGGCATCACACCCCTTGTTACCTGCCTCACTACGCTGGGCAGACCCGCACCCACGAATTAGTGATAGCCGGAGGTCAGCCATCTCAGCTGCCTCCTGTAGAGTTTTAGGGTTCTTTTCTTTAATAGTTAAAGTCATATCTGCACCAGTACACTTATAAAACTGCTCGAGCAGAAACAGCTCAGTCAACTGTTCGGCCGTCTCAGCTTTCTCAGAACGTGTCCAGTTAGCAAGTGCATCTTTTAAGTCCCGGGCATGTTCAAGAAAGGTCGCCTCCCTAGTCTTTGTAACACCCCGAAACTTCAATCGATATGTTTCTGGTTGCAACTCGTATGCCCGTAGGACAGCTCTCTTCAATACTGGGTAGTCAATGCAAGACTCTAAAGGTAGTGCATCATAAGCCTTCAGACCCTTACCAGTAAGTCTTGAGGAGACTAGAGCTGCCCACTTCTCTTCAGGCCAATTATGCTCCCTACACTTCTTCTCAAAACGATTAAAAAATTCTGTGACTTCAGTTTCACTAAATGCCGGCACCAATTTGACTAAGTGGGACAAGGACTGTTCTCTTACTTGGCCCTCACGGCCCATCCGAGTCCCTGTCGACTCTGCACAGGTCTTATCTAAATCTATTTGAGCACAATATTTCTCGGAGTCGTACCTAAGCTCAGCCTCGTGCCTCCTAACCTCAATCTCATGCCTCCTCGTCTCATTCTCCTGCTTCCTAGACTCAGCCTCCATCTCCTGCTTCCTAGCCTCATTCTCCATCTCCTGCTTCCTAGACTCAATTTTAGCAAGCTCAAGTCTAAATATCATATCTGGAGACAGGCAGGGAGAGGGAGCTGCCACTACTGAAGGAGGGGGGGCAAAAACTGGGGAACCACCATGTGCACCGCCCGAGGGCCCTCCAATCTGCCAATTCTCATCCCTCTGTGGGAGAGTGCTAACCTCCGGCAACTGAGTGGACGGCACTGTGGGAGTCGAGTGAGAGGGGATCTGGGGAGGAACCCCCCCAAACGCCCTCTCCTCCGAAACCCCATGTCGCCCACGCAACACCCAGGAAATCAGCTCCCTCTTGGACATCCCTATTACATTGGATAGGCCCAAAACCTTGGCTATCAGGTGCAAGCCATAAATATTCACCCCAGTCAACCTCTCCTCCGTCACGTGGTACCGCTTACTCACAAAAACTCTAGCATCCTCCTCACTGATTACTAACGGCACCTCTTCAAATGGCATCTCTCGCTCCTCGTCAGTGCTAGGGCACGACATACTGAAGTCCACAAAAAAATTCTCGAGACAAAAGTGTTAAACTTCCTTATGCAAGCACTAATTACTAAATTAACTGGAGTCTCTTAAATGCTCTACTAATTGCCATACAAAAAAAAAAATTCTTCAATATGCACGCTAAAGTACAAACAAACAAATGTTGTACAATTCTGCAAAAATGTATACTGTTCACAAAATCCTAAGCAAGGTCGCCATTTGTTACGACCGGGCACTCGGGTACACTAGGGCTCTCACACAGGACTCGAGTATGGCTCGCTGCCACAACGGAAACACACGATCCCAACCCCAGAGTACTGCCAGCCGAACAAAAAACACCAATACCCTCCAGAGTTCTATCTGCTATAACGGGGTATACAAGAACTCGGTACTAGCGTTTCACAACAGACTAATAAAAAGACGGGAGTTATCTAGTCTGGTCAACAATCAAACAAAGAAGTAAATACAACAACACCAAAGAATAGTGTTGGCCGAAGCCGAAGTAATCCACCCTTGACTAAGAACTTAAGAAGTCCTCCACCCTCTACTTCGGATCGGCACTATTACGTTACGTTAAACAATAGTCCTCGAGCATCGAGCAAGGAATCTTCTGATAAAGTTAGATGCTTCTCGGATACTCGTAAGAAGTAAGTATCGGATTTTGAACAGCAATTCAATAAGCAACACACTGGCAATTAACTAATATTAAAGGCTTTAAATTGACATAAGAAGAATTATAAGAATAGACAGTAGTAAATGGCAAACATATAAAAGAAGTACTCCGACAATGCACTGGCAATAGCCTACTAGGATTGTGCTCGGGGGCCACTAATCTCTAAAGTAGCTATGCGTGCCACACATGAAATCAATAGTGCATAAACAATAACATACATAAGGAAAGCTTCAATACTATGCTGTATCTGCTGACCGAGCAAAGTCTAGCTGGGATGTAGTAGGCTAGGAAACAATGGCTGAGCAAGCGGCTCGTAGCCTAGCGAGGTCCTTAAGGCTGTGCGGCCAAATTACGTTAATTGACGGGATGCTCTCTTGAGAGATCCAGATCACTAGTATCTGGTTCTCTCCTGGCGATCCTCTCAAAGTCAAGCAAACGAGTTAGCACAGTGCTGGGTGGCAGAGGCAAAAGCCCTCACTCGCAACACAGCGCTAAGCTCACAAGGTACACAGTCAGAAAGACCACCTAGGCTTCCCAAGTCTCCTTTGCGATTGTACAGGTTCAACAAAACCTAATACACATAGGGAATCACAACTCTAGTAGCCTCACCCCAGTCTAGCATCACCTAGATCAGCAGAAAACAGGAACATGAATAATCATACACAGGGAAATGCATATACGAGTGCAACAAACATTAATCAATCCTATTCTAGTTATCCCTTCCAAAATAGGCTATTCTAATAGGCATATATCTCGTGAGAACTCAAGCGATAATACTTTGGCTGACTAAATCTGCACCAAAGGGGTCATTGAGGTTAAAAAGGGTTCAGGAGAAGAAGAAGGTAGGCGGTACAGAGAGTAGGGAAAGTTCACATCAGTCGGAAGAATATATATAGTTGCAAGGGATATAAGAAGTCGCTCTGCCTGATGAGTTCTAAGGGATATGCGGCTAGACTTCCCTTTTTATACTCGGCCCTCTAGTGAGCATATCGCCAACTACTAAGGACCGCCCACTATCAATCATTACGTAATATTCTCTCTCAATCTGGGATCGACAAAGGATTTCCCACGCGCTGAGGGGGGAGGAGGGAGGAGGGAGGAGGGAATTAGGCCTACCTGCCGCATGGCGCACTCACTGGCCTCCGTTACATATCTCTCTCTCTCCTCTCATCATTACAAATAAGTCCCACACACAACACTTATAACTAATGATATAAAATAGAACTCGTTGACTCAGATGAAAACAAAATACATATTTATAATACTTATAGTACAACGGCTCACATAAACTAAGTTAGGAAACTCTACACAGACTACAGCCAAAGTTCCTGCCCTGACGATCCTAGCGAGAGTGGGGCATGACTGGGCGTTCTGTACAGCATGCTCATACTCGACATGCGTCACAACACACACATACACACACACACACACACACACACACATACACAAGGAATGCCAGTGTTCTAACATTATTTATGATAATTTATGTTGTACGGGTCAATTGCCCACGCTATGTGAGTTCCTATTGGTGGCGCCAGCGAACTTGGGCAATAATCTTGACTCCTTAACTTCTTATAACTCGAGATATACAAAAACAATCGGGCTGACGTTTCTATCAATTGGGAAGAGTCCACCAGGAAATAGGTGTGGATATTTACAGCCAGTTTGCTCTAGGCCCTTTTGAGTTACAGAGAGGTCAGGGATCAAGATTATTTTCAAGTTCGATGGCGCTACCTATACCTACATCTCGTTTACTTTCTTTTCCTTGCAATTTTGAAATATAAAGGAGGGAAAGAGGAACATAGCAGAAGTGAAGTATAAAGAGTAAAGAAGGAAGACACAGTGAGTAGAGGTAGGTGGGTTAAGCCATTCAGTCCTTTTTATTATATTCTAGCAACTATTAGACAGTTTTTTTCAGCTTAGGAAGACTGTCAACCCGATAAAAGATTACAGACTATCGCAATTAATCATTGTAGCTACCAATTATCCTTCCTAAGTTTCATAAATTCGTCTAACTGCAGCTGAAATAAAGGCAACAAGGAAGGAAGGTGTGGGAGGAAGGTGTATTGGTTATAGGCTCCGGGAAGGAAGGTCGGAGGAAGAAAATGGAAATATATTGTGAGGCTGCAGGAGGGAAGGGTCGGTATTGAACAATATTGGTGTTGTTCAGTCTGTCTTATCCAGGCAACATCTTGGAGCAGGTTTTCTTTTATTGATTTATTTTCCTACCTATCTTAGCATTATATATATGGAGACGAAGATAAGAAGAAAATAATCTATAGTATACAGAACAGGGCATATAATTGTTTTCATAATTGAATTGAATTATTTTCTAAATAATTTTCCGTAATGAAATTAATACATTACTAACATGTTGTTCTTATATGAATGGTCGGTCCCAGGCATTGTTGATATTAGTGTGTGACACACGGTTAGTTTCATAATATATAATTATCAAGTACGCACATACAATTGTCTGCATATATTTAATTGATTTGCAGTTTAATTAATCTGTTTCACGAGACATATTTTCGAGGAATTGTATTGAAGTCTGGTGTCAGTATAGACAGTACTTTAATGGATATGTGTTCATATGTTGTCGTATCATATATAAATGTTCAACAGGTTATCCGCTACATAATTATAGTATTACAATATCATACTATTGGATAAAAACCTCTATTCCCCCACACTGCCAAAATATACTGCAGGATCAAACCAGCAACAACTAAAACCATCAAAGTTGACACAAGTCCTTCATGTATTAACCCTTTGAGGATCATGACGTGCTTTAGTAGTGTATTTTGGCTATCATTAGACTATTTTATGCAAATTAGGTAGGATATTTGGGAGTTGAATGGGTAAAATCCATCTAAATTTACACTCTGATTTCCATAGACCCTTCCTAATCTGAATAAAATAGTCTAATAATAACCAGAACAAACTGTCAGAACGCGTCATAATCCTCAAGGGGTTAACGTCGCCGCCACTCTCGCATACTTAGTGAAGAAGAGTAGTGAACTAGCTGAGGAATACAAGTGTGTTGCTGCTGATTTACTAGGAGTTATGAGGAATAGTTAGTAGCTGAAAAACCTTGCGGTCCAATCCGGGGAGATATTCAAAGTAGAAAGGATATTGTGTAGGTCACTGCACTCATTGCAAACTGTGCAAAATCAGTCCCGAATGGAGGATGATGAGGAGTTAGTCAGTTAACCCGGGAGCTGCAGGGAGACTCTTAAGAGTTCCCCCGGCGGACTGCGGGAAGACTCTTGTGAGTAAGTAAAATAAAAAATCAACTTTTGACATCGACATTTTTTATTTTTTTTTATTTTTTTTTTTTATTTATTTATTTTTTTTTTTGGCCCCTGGGCCATGCAAAATCTCAGTCCTCTACCTCCCCTCCTTCCCCACTTTCCTCCTATCCTTCAGTTATCACCTATTTTCCCTATTATTCCCTTATTCTGAGGTATATTTTCGTGCTAACATTAGCGAGTTGCCAGCAGGGTGTTGTCATCACTGATGGCAATCGAGTGCAAGAGAGAGAGAGAGAATATCGATTGACTGTGTCTCAGTGGCCTTGGGGGAAATTGGCGGGAAGGTAGCTTGCCTCACCCATACATTATACAACTCGCGGGCTATATCTCCGATTTTGACCATCCAAACGCTGTTTTCACTCGTTTTATTGTTGTTTCAGGTTAATACCTTTATAATCAACCCATAATAGGCGCATATGGATAATTATTAATGCTATTAATGGTACAATGAATATTTTAGTGACGGAAACACCTCAAATACGTCAGCACAGGGGGACGTTTTCAATTACCCCCATGCGCACTTGTTAGGTTAAGAAAGGAGATAGGAAATAGTTGGTGGATTATTTGGTGATATGATGCTCTGGTGAAGTAATGATCTCGTGATGTGGTTACATGATGATGTGGTGGCATGATTATGTAGTGACATGATATGGTAATATGATGATGTGATTATGTGATGACATGACGATGAGGATATATGATGATGTGGTGACATGATTATGTAGTGACATGATGTGGTAATATGATGATGTGATTATGTGATGACATGACGATGAGGATATATGATGATGTGGTGGCATGATTATGTACTGACATGATGTGGTAATATGATGATGTGATTATGTGATGACATGACGATGAGGATATACAGTATGATGATGTGGTGACATGATGATTTGGTGAAGGATGATCTAGTGAGGCATGATGACCTGGAGACATGATGAACTAGTGATGTGGTGACGTGATAATGTGGCAATGTGATGACGTGGTGACGTAATAATCTAGTGATGTGGCTACATAATGATATGGTGACGTGATGAAGTGGTTGCATGATGTGGTGACGTGTTGAAGTGGTTGCATGCTGTGGTGACGTGTTGAAGTGGTTGCATGATGTGGTGACGTGTTGAAGTGGTTGCATGATGTGGTGACGTGTTGAAGTGGTTGCATGCTGTGGTGACGTGTTGAAGTGGTTGCATGATGTGGTGACGTGTAGAAGTGGTTGCATGCTGTGGTGACGTGTTCAAGTGGTTGCATGCTGTGGTGACGTGTTGAAGTGGTTGCATGATGTGGTGACGTTCTTGTGTAGTGACATGGAGAAGTAAAACGTTTGTTTACTGAGACTTCACATGCACACATCTGATAAAAAATGCCATTCTATCAAAAAGCTAATTTTTTAATACATTATATATATATATATATATATATATATATATATATATATATATATATATATATAACAAAAATAATATATATATATATATATATATGCCTCTCTAGTCTTTATACATGCACGGGATACAGATAAATGTGTTACTTCAAAATATGTCAGTCATGTTACCATGACGTTAAATGAATACCCCATACGAAGCTTAAAAATACTACTGTAGTTTTTATTATTTTTTTGTAGCGTTCAAATGTCGACGGAAAATGTTGCCATAAATCGGCCAAAAAACAAAAAACAAAAAAAACAAGGGACCATGAAAATCAATAGCCCTGCTGGTAATTGGATACTCGGGCACCCAAATCGTTAGTTGTGCTCTCTCTCTCTCTCTCTCTCTCTCTCTCTCTCTCTCTCTCTCTCTCTCTCTCTCTCTCTCTCTCTCTCTCCTTTCCTTCAACTTTCTTTTTCTATCGGGTATGCCATCTCTACTAGAATTTAGTCTTGACCACCTCGTTTGGATCGTAAAGTCTGTGTGGCCAGAGTATCTATGTAAATCTATCTTTCTCTCTGGTAGCGAACGTTACTTTGCATCAGTTAATCATCAATTAATCCTATACGCTAACAGATATCATAATTTGTCTAAACTATAGAACAGAGGAAAGATTTGTTTTCTGTCTAAAGTTAGCCAGATAAATATTCCGGCCACTCAACTGGCAACTAATTATTGACTGAGTTATTTTTGTATGTGTTTGTCAGTATATATTCACGGATCACTTGCTCTGAATTTACCGATTCAGTTGCATAACATAACAAGGGAGGACGGACGATGACTCATTTTGAAGGGTAGGGGGGGGGGTGGGGTGGGGGGGTTATTAGTCAAAGAGAGAGAGAGAGAGAGAGAGGGGAACACATTAAAGTATCGGTGATCTTGAGCGTGTTGCGAACAATGGACGTTTACGTTACTTTACGGTCTACACCTTGCTTTCACCAGGCAGCGCGGTAATTGCGGTAATAACGCGGTCATTGATACATGCTCAGTATGTCACTTACCGCCGCCACATTGCAAAATACTGTACAGTGCCCCTCATAAGTTCTGTTCCTCGTCGTGATCTTATGTATGAAAGTAAAATTAATATGAATGAATTGCGAGTGTGGTTTCTTTGTATTATCAGTTGACTAAACAGATGTAGTGCAGAGGATAAGGAACCATGTTTGGCCAAAGTGTGCACTTTGTGACTAAAGCATTATACTTTGTACACTGATACTAGGACCCAATGCAAACATTTTAAAGGTTGGAGGCAATCTGTATCTTCATGCTGGTGCCTGTGGCAGCCCCTTTTATGTTGGTGCCTGTGGCAGCCCCTTTTATGTGGGTGTCTGTGGCAGCCCCTTTTATGTTGGTGTCTGTGGCAGTCCCTTTTATGTTGGTGTCTGTGGCAGCCCCTTTTATGTTGGTGTCTGTGGCAGTCCCTTTTATGTTGGTGTCTGTGGCAGCCCCTTTTATGTTGGTGTCTGTGGCAGCCCCTTTTATGTTGGTGTCTGTGGCAGCCCCTTTTATGTTGGTGTCTGTGGCAGTCCCTTTTATGTTGGTGTCTGTGGCAGCCCCTTTTATGTTGGTGTCTGTGGCAGCCACTTTTATGTTGGTGTCTGTGGCAGCCCCTTTTATGTTGGTGTCTGTGGCAGCCCCTTTTATGTTGGTGTCTGTGGCAGCCCCTTTTATGTTGGTGTCTGTGGCAGCCCCTTTTATGTTGGTGTCTTTGGCAGTCCCTTTTCAATTTTTTTCCATTAGAGTTCTGAACACTGATTTTTGTCCCAAACTGTATGCCGTGATATAGATTTTTGTTTTTTTTTGTTTTTTTTCTATGTGATTGAGGGAGGCAAAAGGCATAACTGCCTATAGCGAGTGCCTCCCCCATAGTTGAAAGAGTGACAGGGCCAAAATCAAGGGACGTTCGAGCCAAAATGCCTGGACACACGGAGTTTGAAGCAATTTAAGTCATAGGAAGAGGGAAAGACTGATTCTGGGAGAGAGTTCCAGAGCTCAGATGTTGAGTAGAAGAAAGTTTGAGAGTAACGTTTCACTCTTGGGTTGGAGAGTTGCACAGAGTAGGGGTGGGATTGAGTTGCAAGACGGGTACCACGTGCCCTACGTAAAGGAGGTGGTATGCACTGGGATAGCTCTGAGGAACACTGATTATTATAGTAGCGATAGAATAGCGAGAGAGATGCAACATTGCGGCGGAGAGAGAGAGATTGCAGAGAGTTGGTGAGTGGACGGGAGTTAATGATACGAAAGGCCTTCCTTTCAACTTTGTCTAGGAGAGCGGTGTGAGAGGAACCTCCCCACACATTTGAACAATACTCAATACAAGGGTGCACTATGCCCCTGTACAGAGCAAGAAGCTGTGCAGGGGAAAAGAACCCCCTAAGGCGGTTGAGCACACCCAGCTTCTGGGAGGCTGCCTTAGCAAGACTGGTAATATGGTCCTTCCAAATGAGAGCAGAAGAAAAAGAGACACCAAGAATATTGAGAGAAGATGAAGGGTTGATTTTTGTATTGTTGAAGAATAAGGGATAGTCCGCTGGGAGATCCTGACGGGTAGATAGATGGAGAAATTGGGTTTTGGAAGCATGAAAGTTAACAAGGTTTTCTCTTCCCCAATTGGAAATAGTATTTAGATCAGAATTTAAGAGTTCTATGGCTTCATTACGTTTGTCGTTGAGGGATTGCTGGCTGGGGCGTTCTGAAAAACTAATGGAGTAGTGTAAGGTTGAGTCGTCTGCGTATGAATGGATGGGAATTAAGGTACAGTTAAGGAGATCATTTATAAAAAATTAGAAAGAGAATAGGAGATAGGACAGAGCCCTGAGGAACACCAGAGTTTATAGGGTGAGGAAGTGAACAATGGCCGTCCACAACCGCAGCTATGGAACGGCCGGAAAGGAAATTAGAGACAAAGGCACAGATGGAGGGATAGAAACCGAAGGAGGGTAGTTTAGAAATTAAAGATTTATGCCAGACTCTATCGAAGGCTTTCGATATGTCTAGTGCAATAGAAAAAGTCTCACCGAAGTCCCGAAAGGAGGATGACCAAGAGTTAGTAAGATATGAAAGAAAATCACCAGTAGAGCGACCCTTAAGGAAGCCATACTGGCGATCTGAGAGCAGATTATGAGAAGAGAAATGCTTAAGAAATTTGGAAGCAAGAATAGTTTCAAAAACTTTAGAAAGACAAGAGATAAGAGCAATTGGACGATAGTAGGAGGGTTGAGAGCGGTCACCCTTCTTTGGGACAGGTTGAATGTGAGCAAACTTCCAGCATGAAGGGAAGACGTTAGAGGATAGACAGAGACGAAAGAGTTTGCCTAGGCAGGGAGTCAACACGGAAGCACAGTTTTTGAGAACAACAGGAGGAACACCGTCCGGACCGTATGCCTTATTAGTGTTAAGCCCAGAGAGGGTAGAAAGTACATCTTTAGAAGAGATTAGGATATTAGGCATAAGTAAGAGAGAGGAGGGCGGAGAGGGAGGAATAGCACCGGAATCATCCAAGGTGGAGTTTCTAGCAAAAGTTTGAGCGAAGAGTTTAGCTTTGTCAGAGGAAGAAGTGATGGTTGTGCCATCAGAGTGGGAAAGGGGAGGGAAAGACGAGGAAGAGAAATTGTTGGAGAGGTTTTTGGCTAGATGCCAGAAAGCTTGGGAAGAGCTAGAGTTGGATAGTTCAGTGCATTTATTATTGATGAAAGAGTGTTTGGCAAGTCGAAGAACAGATTTGGCTTGATTCCGGGCAGAAACATATGAAGAATGAGAGTCTTGAGTTTTAAGGCGTCGGTACCGTTTGAATGCTTCCTCCTTATTGCGGACAGCAGTAGAACAGGCGTTAGTAAACCAAGATTTTTTAGCATTAGTCTGAGAGAAAGAGAATGGAATGTATGCTTCCATGCCCGATAGGATTACCTCGGTAATGCGTTCAGCACTCTCCGAGGGTCCTCGGCCATGGAAGCAGAAATCATTCCATGGGAAATCAAAGAAGTACTGCCGAAGAGCCTCCCAGTCGGCAGCGCCAAAGTGCCACAAGCGCCGCCGGCTAGGAGGATCGGGTGGCTGTACTGGAGAGATAGGACAGGTGACAGAGATAAGTTTATGGTCGGAGGAGCCCAAAGGAGAGAAAAGATCGACAGTATAAGAAGAAGGGTTAGAAGTTAGAAACAGGTCAAGAATGTTGGGCCGATCTCCGATGCAATCCGGGATACGGGTGGGTTGCTGAACTAACTGCTCTAGGTCATTTAGGATAGAAAAGACGTAGGCTTGTTCACCAGGTGGATCAGTAGTGTGAGAGGAGAGCCATTGGCGGTGGTGAACGTTGAAATCTCCTAAGATGGAGATTTCTGAGAAAGGAGAAATGGATAGAATGTGTTCCACTGTAGAGTTTAGATAGTCAAAGAATTTGAGAAAGTTGGTAGAGTTAGGGGAAAGATAGACAGCACAGAAATATTTAGTAAGAGAATGACAGGAAAGTTTGAGCCATAAAGTTGAGAATTCAGAGGAGTCGAAATCGGGAACACGAGAGCAAGTGAGTTTGTTGTGCACATATGCACAACATCCGCCTTTGGCTTTGAAACTAGGATAGAGAAAGTAGGATGATACAGAGAAGGGGTTGCTGGATGTTGCTACAGACACCTGGGTTTCGGTGAGGAAGAGAAGATCAGGTTTGTAGGAGGAGAGATGGTGCTCAACAGAGTGAAAGTTAGAGGAAAGTCCGCGAATGTTGCAGAAATTAATAGAAAGAGTAACAGGCCGAGGTCCAGGTAATTGTGTGGGGTCGTCAGGGGATGGTCGGTCGGATGAGGGGGCATTTATGGTCCCCCCCCCCCCCCCCTGGGGACTCCGAGGCTGGGCTAAAATTCATCATTTTGTGTTTTTTTAATTTTGGTGTGGAGGAATGAAGTGTGGTGTGCATGTTTAGTGTAGTGAAGTGGATAGGAGGAGGAGGTGTTTGTGAGAGCTAGCTGGATTGCTCTCAGTGTAAATGAGGCACAAAGAAAATCAGTAAGAGAGGCCAAGCAAATGAAACAGGAGTTCCAGCGACTCTTTATCACATGCCTATAACCTCACCTGGGTCTAGCCCTGATCGATTGGTGCCTACAATCTCCCCACTATAAATGTCAAACTAGGCTCATATGACTCGTCCGGACAAGGGAAACATAATATATTCAGACAAAGTTTGGCTAATGTTTACCGTTTGACTTATACTGAATCCTGTAGTTTAACAAATTAGGGACAATTGGCAACATTTCTGACCGATTTTTGGCATGATGATAAACTACAAGAGATTTTACAAGTCAAACGGTCAACATTTGCCAAACATTGTCTGAATATAATTTGTACTAATGAGTTAACCACTGCTCAAGAAACTATACACTCGTAAATCAATGAAGCCTCAGACGAGCGGACAGGCCACTTTATGTTATTAAGCTCACTGAACCACAACTCATCAGCACAGTTATGAAGCTGTAGTGAATCCATTGTTATAACATGTTACGTTGTTATTAATTATGATGAGACGCTCACTGAACCACAACTAATGAGCACAGTTATGAAGCTGTAGTGAATCCATTGTTATAACATGTTACGTTGTTATTAATTATGATGAGACGCTCACTGAACCACAACTCATGGGCACAGTTATGAAGCAGTAGTGAATCCATTGTTATAACATGTTACGTTGTTATTAATTATGATGAGACGCTCACTGAACCACAACTCATGAGCACAGTTATGAAGCAGTAGTGAATCCATTGTTATAACATGTTACGTTGTTATTAATTATGATGAGACGCTCACTGAACCACAACTCATGAGCACAGTTATGAAGCAGTAGTGAATCCATTGTTATAACATGTCACGTTGTTATTAATTATGATGAGACGCTCACTGAACCACAACTCATGAGCACAGTTATGAAGCAGTAGTGAATCCATTGTTATAACATGTTACGTTGTTATTAATTATGATGAGACGCTCACTGAACCACAACTCATGAGCACAGTTATGAAGCAGTAGTGAATCCATTGTTATAACATGTTACGTTGTTATTAATGATGATGAGACGCTCACTGAACCACAACTCATGAGCAAAGTTATGAAGCAGTAGTGAATCCATTGATATAACATGTTACGTTGTTATTATTAATAATGATGAGACGCTCACTGAACCACAACTCATGAGCACAGTTATGAAGCAGTAGTGAATCCATTGTTATAACATGTTACGTTGTTATTAATTATGATGAGACGCTCACTGAACCACAACTCATGAGCACAGTTATGAAGCAGTAGTGAATCCATTGTTATAACATGTTACATTGTTATTAATTATGATGAGATGCTCACTGAACCACAACTCATGAGCACAGTTATGAAGCAGTAGTGAATCCATTGTTATAACATGTTACGTTGTTATTAATTATGATGAGACGCTCACTGAACCACAACTCATGAGCACAGTTATGAAGCAGTAGTGAATCCATTGTTATAACATGTTACGTTGTTATTAATTATGATGAGACGCTCACTGAACCACAACTCGTGAGCACAGTTATGAAGCAGTAGTGAATCCATTGTTATAACATGTTACGTTGTTATTAATTATGATGAGACGCTCATTGAACCACAACTCGTGAGCACAGTTATGAAGCAGTAGTGAATCTATTGTTATAACATGTTATGTTGTTATTAATTATGATGAGACGCTCACTGAACTAAAACTCATGAGCACAGTTATGAAGCAGTAGTGAATCCATTGTTATAACATGTTACGTTGTTATTAATTATGATGAGACGCTCACTGAACCACAACTCATGAACACAATTATGAAGCAGTAGTGCATCCATTGTTATAACATGTTACGTTGTTATTAATTATGATGAGACGCTCACTGAACCACAACTCATGAGCACAGTTATGAAGCAGTAGTGAATCCATTGTTATAACATGTTACGTTGTTATTAATTATGATGAGACGCTCACTGAACTACAACTCATGAGCACAGTTATGAAGCAGTAGTGAATCCATTGTTAATAACATGTTACGTTGTTATTAATTATGATGAGACGCTCACTGAACCACAACTAATGAGCACAGTTATGAAGCAGAAGTGAATCCATTGTTATAACATGTTACGTTGTTATTATTTATGATGGGACGCTCACTGAACCACAACTCATGAGCACAGTTATGAAGCAGTAGTGAATCCATTGTTATAACATGTTACGTTGTTATTAATTATGATGAGACGCTCACTGAACCATAATTCATGAGCACAGTTATGAAGCAGTAGTGAATCCATTGTTATAACATGTTACATTGTTATTAATTATGATGAGACGCTCACTGAACCACAACTCATGAGCACAGTTATGAAGCTGTAGTGAATCCATTGTTATAACATGTTACATTGTTATTAATTATGATGAGACGCTCACTGAACCACAACTCATAAGCACAGTTATGGAGCAGTAGTGAATCCATTGTTATAACATGTTACGTTGTTATTGTGACGCTCCTGCATAGTAGCCACGTGCGGGCATGCGCGCGTGTCGGCTGCCCAGCCGTTTAGAAACCGGCTGGCGGCAGCCGGCCGGCCGGCTTTTCCTTAGTATATATCCTACGACAATGTAACTAATGTCTGGGATATTCTTATGTTGTTTCACAGCTTGAAGCTGCCCTTATTCTTAACCAACGCATCTTAGTATATTTTATTCTCGATAGTTGATTGTTTCATTATAATATATAAGATGTAAGTCTAGTGAGAGTGGGAGGAAACGAGCGGGAGAGAGAGACCGGCTGGGGGACGTTGCTTCGCGCGGGCACAGAGAGTCTAGCTTTGGACGAGCCTGATGTTGCCAATTTGATCGCAACGTTAGGCTTAGTTTCGTCTCACGCAAGGGGTAGAGGATTTTGACCCGGCAACAGTGTTGAGTGTTGCCAAGCATGGGATGTATTTCGCATGCCTAGGGTGGGGTCCAGACAGATTCAAGACTCAGAGCTCACCTCACTGTCGTACCCTTCGGACCCCCTTGATATCTATCCCTCTCAACCCCACTTAGAAACTTTCTCTCTTACTTTGTATACCTTCCTTCCACTACTTCACCAATCTATTTAATTATCCCATCCCCTTGATAGACCTTATATCTATTATTGTATTAACGATGAGCTCTCAGATAATTAGATAGGATTTTGGGCCTTATGCAGAGATGTAATTGTTAATGAGACCTAGGAAGCTTTTTTGTTGTCTCATATTTGGTGGTTTCATGCTTTCTAGTGTGTTCTTGTGGCAGGTGAGCAGGGGCTAGACCGGAGGGGAGGCTTTTTGCGATCCTTTAAGTAAAGTCTGCTGGTGCGAGTCCTGTGGACCCGCACGACTTTACTAGGATACCCGTGGGAGTCTGGGGGCATTTTCTTGTCTGTGTCCCTGTGTGTCTAGTGTTGTGTTGTGTGAGGGCCCTTGCCTAGTCCACTCAGCACTGCGCTAGCACGTCTTGCTTTTGTTTTAGGGTCGCCAGGAGAGAGTCAGATACTTGGGATCTGAGTCTCTCAAGAGAGCACCTTTTCAATTAGAGTAATTTGGCGCACAGACTTGGGAACGTCCCTAGGCTAGAGCAGGTGGCTCAGCCCGGGTATCCGAAGCCTATATCCTCCGGCTAGACCTCTGCCACCTGGCAGATTAACAGCTCGGGGTTTATTATTTCTGCATGCTTGTTATTGTGCCACAGTTTACCGTTGTTGTGAGCATTGGGAGTCAGGGTGTGGCTTAGAGACTCTGTCCGAGCAGGCTTGCCTGACTAAGAGTGAGAAGCACACCTGTATGTGGTTATGTTGCGAGCTGCTGCCTTTATTTAATTATTCCTATGCCCTTATACACTGTATGGCCTATCACTAGTATTTATTCCTGCTTATGAGTTAAGAGTTCTCTAAATCCGTAACGTACTTTCTTTGCTAAGCATCAGATCCTACAGTAGCCGCATGCAGTTTAGAAACCTGCATCTTGTCTACCTGTACGATGTTTTGAGGACTGTTTGCTTTCGCCTTCTTTCACGCAGGGGTGATTAGTTGTATTAATTAACGTAAAGTTAAATGTACTTTCTTCTAGTTTGTTATTAAATTGTTTCTGCAATTTAATTCCGTTATCTATCTTTTCCTTGAAGCTTTAAGTCAACTTAATTGTGTGATCTTTTATATAGCCTGCTTGACTATCAGCAGTCTATAGTGCGTGCACCCTGTAACCGAGTCATAGGATACCTTGTTGTCCAGGCAGGACTCTTGACGGTTTAGGGTGGTTTGTTGCCTGGGTTTATAGATAAGGGTTGGATCTAGCGTTTTCCGTTGTTGCTTGTCGCCGCATACCTAGTCCAATAGAAAGAGCCCAGTGTTTATATATCCCAGGACGTAACAAATGGCGACCTTGCATAGGATATACTGAACAGAGGAATATAGTGGTCATTTGTTTTGAGATTCCTTATGATTAGAGGAATACAGTGGACATAGATTTTTTTTTTTTTTTGGAGCAACCAATATAACACATTAAAGACTTTAAATAACATTAGTATATATATACTTGCATAGGAGATAAGGCACATTCTATAATCGTGATAATTACTGCAGTACACAAACATGTCTAATACATCAGAACACAGTGGTGGGTCAGGTCACGATACAGGCTCGGAGGGAGAAAGACCTGTGGAGTGGCTAGTCGATAGCGAGGAGGGTGCTAGAAGATTTTTAGAGGTGCCCCTTACCGCTGCCAGGGTGTTGAAGCTGAATAAGTATGGCTTAAAGTGTGTGGCAGGTCTTCAGGGTCACCAGGGTTTAAGTGGCATGAGGAAAGATCAGTTGAGGACTTTGATATTGGGTTTAGAAGGGAGAGACCTGGGTGGAGAGGCGACTGGGGGCCCCGGTCCCCAGCCCCCCCCTCCACTCTACCCCCGTATCAAATGTCAGGGTGCCTGAATTTAGTACATACCCCCAAGTTGATGGTCAATGGCAGCGTGGAATTCAATCACAGGGACCCTCCCATTAAATGCACCTTCCCCTCCTCAAGGGTTAACTCCAGATTTGTTGTTTCGGCTTGAGATGGCCAAGGTTGAGGCTGCCGAGAGACAGGCTAGTGTGCAGGCTGAGGCCGCAGAGAGAACAGCTATACGAGAGGCTGAACTGCAGGCAGAGTCTACTAGGTATCGGGCTGACAGGGAGCTGGAGAGATCTCGAGTGGAGGTAACAGGGCGAAATATTGGGGGAGGTAACAGACATCGGGACCAATCATTGTCGCACCTGCTTAAACTAGTTCCTGTGTTCGATGAATCATGTGTGACTGAGTTTTTTATGCGATTTGAGAAGAAGTGTCAGGAACACCAGTGGCCTCAGGAAAAGTGGGCAGCATTAGTTTCATCAAGACTCCTAGGAAAGGGGCTAAAAGCGTATGATGCACTACCTATAGAGTCCTGTTTAGTTTATGATGAGCTAAAGAAGGCTGTGCTACGGGCCTATGAGTTACAACCAGAAACTTACCGCTTGAAGTTTCGGGGTGTTACTAAGGGCAAGGATAGTACCTTCCTAGAACACGCCCGGGACTTGTCTGATGCACTACGACATTGGCTGCGTTCTGAGAGGGCAGCTACTTTTGAGGAGTTGAGTGAGCTGGTTCTCTTGGAGCAGTTCTTTAAGTGCACAGGCGGGGACTTAACATTACATATAAAGGAAAAAAATCCTAGAACTCTCCAGGAGGCAGCAGAAATGGCTGACCTCCGACTGTCATTAATTCGAGGGTGCGAAGCAGCAGCTAGGAGTGAGTCGGGTGCAATGGATCGTACCCCTCCCCCTCCCAAGAATTTTGATACACATAAATACACAAAACCATGTAGCACTGACAATAAAACTGAACATAAACCAAATACCGTCCCGTATAAGAAGTCTAATGGTACCTCCCACTCCCAAGGGAAACCAAAGAGTAAAGATTGCTTTGCATGTCACAAGGAGGGTCACTTTGCAAATGCTTGTCCGAACAAGCCACCAAACAAGGTTGTGTCATTGGCCCGCAGCATAGGAGTGTCGCCTATATCTTCTGAGTTTGCCAAGGGTAGTTCGTCAGAGGTTGGGACACAGCCTGTGTTCAAGAGTCCGGAAGGCTCGAACCCTGTCCGCGACGTCTTTGGGGGTCATAGAGGGCATGGTTTTGTGAGGTGGGCTGGCGAAAGGCGAGGAGTTAAGCTATTGCGTGATACGGGGGCCTCTCAGACCTTGTTAAAGAACTTTACTGGTAGGCCAATTAACGCTGCTCGGGTGGTGGTAGTTCAGGGGATCAATGCTACGAAGTCCTACCCGCTGGTGCGGATGGAGCTGGAGGTGGGTGGTGTGGCGAAGGAGCTGGATGTCGGAATTGTAGAGAACTTGCCTGTTGGGGGCGTCGACCTCCTCCTCGGCAACGACTTTGCGGTGCCTGCTTCTAAGGTTTCACCCTTGGTCGTTGCCGAGAAGGCGGCCGACGTTAGTAGGGAGGAACAGGAGTGGGTTGAGAAGTGTAGCGTACAAACCATGGCGTGTGTTGTGACACGTTCTCAGACATCCGGAGCCTTGCAGCCACCACCTCAGTCTATCAAACCGCGGAGGAAAGGTCACAAGAAAACGGGAAGTGTTGGTCAATTGGAGAGTTTTGAGCCGGCAGTGTTTCTTGGTGACTCATTATTGGCACCTATGTTAGAGTCTGGAGAGGCCCCAGGACCTGTCACAGCTAGTGAGGAGGTAGGGCAGGAAGAGACTCCGAGGCAGCAACGTTACACACAGAGAGAAAAAAGGGTTGCTCAGTTTGATATTGGGGGAGGACTTGGGTTGCTTCGGAAGCATCTAGACAGGTTGGTTCCCTCAGATATTTGTAAACTGCATTTGGAGGATCCGGAAGTTCAGAAGTGTGGTAATGGTGCTGTCGAGATCAAACATGAGGACGGGGAAACATGTCATGTGAACCTGTTGGAGGAGTTTGTGAGGCAACCACCTGAGCAGCCTACTGTCCCTGCGTTGGTCTGCAGCGGCCAAGGTGGAGAAGGAGAGGGGGGCAGTAGGGCACAGGTGGAGGAGAGTAGGGATTGTCATGTCTCGGCGGAGCAGTGGGCAGGGGACACGAGTCTGATGGCTGTGGAAGCGCTAGAGCACCTGCCTGAGCAGCAGTGTGCAGCGCTCCAGCACCAGCTCGGTTCATACCCCACTGGTCGTGCCGAGCCCCTGAGCCTCACAACTCGGGCAGTGCAAGATGTTCCGCGGGCAGGTCACGTGAATGTTGAAAGACCGTTAGCCTCGTTGTTTCGGTGGTTCAAGGTGGGCGACGAGGCTTTGGCATGGTTGCCAGGTCAGGGTCGACCCATGGCTGCCAAGGGTGGTGGTCAAAAGGAGGACTTTGAGCAGATTGGTGAGGTTGGCTGTGGCATAGAAGTGCCCAGTCGTCGCATAGCCTCCCAATGCTGCTCTAGTCAATTGCAACAGCCCTACCATAGACCGACTGTATCTGGCCATGTCGCTAAAAGCGGTGATGCTGCGCAGGCAGATGTAGTCGTAAGAAAGGCGGGGGTGTGCATGTACGGTATCGGCGGGAAAGCCTTAGCAATAATGAACTATGGGAGTGACTGCACAGGTGGTACTGATTGTCCCTCTCATGACCTGGCTGTTCTAGGGACGAAGGTGGAGAAAGAGGGAGACTACAGGTTAGAAGCTGTGGTCTCGGCTGGGTTGTGGGAGGGCACTAGGCATGGTGTTCGTGGAGACAGTGCAAGGCAGTTTTTTACTAGGCTATGGCAGTACTTTCGCATGTTTGTTCATTCTCCAGGCCTGATGTACGAAGTAGAATCCGACATGGAGGCTGGAGACAGTGCAAGGTTCAAATTGGCTCCCTACCGTATAAATCCTGCTCGACAGCCTGTGGTACAAGCAGAGCTGGATTACGTGTTGACGAAGGGTCTGAGGGATAAGGAATGTCGTGAGTGGTTCGTTGCCTGTAACTTTGCAACCGGGGTTAAGTGGCAAGATCAGTGAGTGTGTTGATTGCGAGAGTGTGTGTGCATTATCCCTGACAGACGCCTATACCTTATCGAGAGTTGACGACACCATAGACCGCCTCGGGGCTGCATCGCCTATCACGAAGGTAGAACTAGTGAAAGGTTATTGGCAGGCCCCGTTGCCGGAAAGAGCGAAGAGAAATGCCAGTCTTGTGATGAACTGGGCAGTTTATCAGTGCCAAGTGTTGTTTTGCTGCCGGGACACAAGTTGGATGTGTGGCATGCTAAGGGCACTGATAATGTTTTGGCTGATTGTTTGTCACGGGAGGGTTTGTTTGCAGGACAACCCTCGCCGTTCAGTCAGTGTGTGTTGAGAGTGGAGTAAAATAGGCTTGCCCCTGTAAGTGCAGCCGCCATAAACAAATTAATAAAGCAAAAACCTTATAAAAACTCTTTATTTTTATAACGTGTAGAATTTTGTATAAGATGTTGTAGCAGTATCTAAGTTGAATGTTTTCGCTTATTGTCGCTAAGTTAGTTGAACTTGCTCGGTGGAGCACAACAGTCTTTATTTTTTTTTATATATAGTGCCTTGTGTCGCAACAGTGTGTGGTACTATGCGAAACTTTCTGTTAGATATGAAGAACTTAGTCAAGGGTCTTATATCTTGGGGGAGGTGTGACGCTCCTGCATAGTAGCCACGTGCGGGCATGCGGGCGTGTCGGCTGCCCAGCCGTTTAGAAACCGGCTGGCGGCAGCCGGCCGGCCGGCTTTTTCTTAGTATATATCCTAAGACAATGTAACTAATGTCTGGGATATTCTTATGTTATTTCACAGCTTGAAGCTGCCCTTATTCTTAACCAACGCATCTTAGTATATTTTATTCTCGATAGTTGATTGTTTCATTATAATATATAAGATGTAAGTCTAGTGAGAGTGGGAGGAGACGAGCGGGAGAGAGAGACCGGCTGGGGGACGTTGCTTCGCGTGGGCGCGGAGAGTCTAGCTTGGGACGAGCCTGATGTTGCCAATTTGATCGCAACGTTAGGCTTAGTTTCGTCTCACGCAAGGGGTAGAGGATTTTGACCCGGCAACGGTGTTGAGTGTTGCCAAGCATGGGATGTATTTTGCATGCCTAGGGGGAGGACAGATTCAAGACTCAGAGCTCACCTCACTGTCTTACCCTTCGGACCCCCTTGATATCTATCCCTCTCAACCCCACTTAGACACTTTCTCTCTTACTTTGTATACCTTCCTTCCACTACTTCACCAATCTATTTAATTATCCCATCCCCTTGATAGACCTTATATCTATTATTGTATTAACGACGAGCTCTCAGATAATTAGATAGGATTTTGGGCCTTATGCAGAGATGTAATTGTTAATGAGACCTAGGAAGCTTTTTTGTTGTCTCATATTTGGTGGTTTCATGCTTGCTAGTGTGTTCTTGTGGCAGGTGAGCTGGGGCTAGACCGGAGGGGAGGCTTTTTGCGATCCTTTAAGTAAAGTCTGCTGGTGCGAGTCCTGTGGACCCGCACGACTTTACTAGGATACCCGTGGGAGTCTGGGGGCATTTTCTTGTCTGTGTCCCTGTGTGTCTAGTATTGTGTTGTGTGAGGGCCCTTGCCTAGTCCACTCAGCACTGCGCTAGCACGTCTTGCTTTTGTTTTAGGGTCGCCAGGAGAGAGTCAGATACTTGGGATCTGAGTCTCTCAAGAGAGCACCCTTTCAATTAGAGTAATTTGGCGCACAGACTTGGGAACGTCCCTAGGCTAGAGCAGGTGGCTCAGCCCGGGTATCCGAAGCCTATATCCTTCCGGCTAGACCTCTGCCACCTGGCAGATTAACAGCTAGGGGTTTATTATTTCTGCATGCTTGTTATTGTGCCACAGTTTACCGTTGTTGTGAGCATTGGGAGTCAGGGTGTGGCTTAGAGACTCTGTCCGAGCAGGCTTGCCTGACTAAGAGTGAGAAGCACACCTGTATGTGGTTATGTTGCGAGCTGCTGCCTTTATTTAATTATACCTATGGCCTTATACACTGTATGGCCTATCACTAGTATTTATTCCTGCTTATGAGTTAAGAGTTCTCTAAATCCGTAACGTACTTTCTTTGCTAAGCATCAGATCCTACAGTAGCCGCATGCAGTTTAGAAACCTGCATCTTGTCTACCTGTGCGATGTTTTGAGGACTGTTTGCTTTCACCTTCTTTCACGCAGGGGTGATTAGTTGTATTAATTAACGTAACGTTAAATGTACTTTCTTCTAGTTTGTTATTAAATTGTTTCTGCAATTTAATTCCGTTATCTATCTTTTCCTTGAAGCTTTAAGTCAACTTAATTGTGTGATCTTTTATATAGCCTGCTTGACTATCAGCAGTCTATAGTGCGTGCACCCTGTAACCGAGTCATAGGATACCTTGTTGTCCAGGCAGGACTCTTGACGGTTTAGGGTGGTTTGTTGCCTGGCTTTATAGATAAGGGTTGGATCTAGCGTTTTCCGTTGTTGCTTGTCGCCGCATACCTAGTCCAATAGAAAGAGCCCAGTGTTTATAATTTATATCCCAGGACGTATCATTATTAATTATGATGAGACGCTCACTGAACCACAACTCATGAGCACAGTTATGAAGCAGTAGTGAATTCATTGATATGACATGTTACGTTGTTATTAATTATGATGAGACGCTCACTGAACCACAACTCATAGGCACAGTTATGAAGCTGTAGTGAATCCATTGTTATAACATGTTACATTGTTATTAATTATGATGAGATGCTCACTGAACCACAACTCATGAGCACAGTTATGAAGCAGTAGTGAATCCATTGTTATAACATGTTACGTTGATATTATTTATGATGAGACGCTCACTGAACCACAACTCATGAGCACAGTTATGAAGCAGTGGTGAATCCATTGTTATAACATGTTACGTTGTTATTAATTATGATGAGACACTCACTGAACCACGACTCATGAGCACAGTTATGAAGCAGTAGTGAATCCATTGTTATAACATGTTACGTTGTTATTAATTATGATGAGACGCTCACTGAACCACAACTCATGAGCACAGTTATGAAGCAGTAATCAATCCATTGTTATAACATGTTACATTGTTATTAATTATGATGAGACGCTCACTGAACCACAACTAATGAGCACAGTTATGAAGCAGTAGTGAATCCATTGATATAACATGTTACGTTGTTATTAATTATGATGAGACGCTCACTGAACCACAACTCATGAGCACAGTTATGAAGCAGTAGTGAATTCATTGTTATAACATGTTACGTTGTTATTAATTATGATGAGACGCTCACTGAACCACAACTCATGAGCATAGTTATGAAGCTGTAGTGAATCCATTGTTATAACATGTTACGTTGTTATTAATTATGATGAGACGCTCACTGAACCACAACTCATGAGCACAGTTATGAAGCAGTAGTGAATTCATTGTTATAACATGTTACGTTGTTATTAATTTTGATGAGACGCTCACTGAACCACAACTCATGAGCACAGTTATGAAGCAGCAGTGAATCCATTGTTATAACATGTTACGTTGTTATTAATTATGATGAGACGCTCACTGAACCACAACTCATGAGCACAGTTGTGAAGCAGTAGTGAATCCATTGTTATAACATGTTACATTGTTATTAATTATGATGAGACGCTCACTGAACCACAACTCATGAGCACAGTTATGAAGCAGTAGTGAATCCATTGTTATAACATGTTACGTTGTTATTAATTATGATGAGACGCTCACTGAACCACAACTCATGAGCACAGTTATGAAGCAGTAGTGAATCCATTGTTATAACATGTTACGTTGTTATTAATTATGATGAGACGCTCACTGAACCACAACTCATGAGCACAGTTATGAAGCAGTAGTGAATCCATTGTTATGACATGTTACGTTGTTATTAATTATGATGAGACGCTCACTGAACCACATCTCATGAGCACAGTTATGAAGCAGTAGTGAATCCATTGTTATAACATGTTACGTTGTTATTAATTATGATGAGACGCTCACTGAACCACAACTCATGAGCACAGTTATGAAGCAGTAGTGAATCCATTGTTGTAACATGTTACGTTATTATTAATTATGATGAGACGCTCACTGAACCACAACTCATGAGCACAGTTATGAAGGAGTAGTGAATCCATTGTTATAACATGTTACGTTGTTATTAATTATGATGAGACGCTCATTGAACCACAACTCATGAGCACAGTTATGAAGCAGTAGTGAATCCATTGATATAACATGTTACGTTGTTATTAATTATGATGAGACGCTCACTGTGTCGCGCTGTGTCACGTGACACCCGCTGTCTTGTGACGTCTCGGCTCGTGATTGGCCGACCATCGCGCCTTTGCGGGCTCCTGTGTAACTTGCCTCCTACATGAGGGGTCCACAGGAGCTGTCCTCGTCAGGACAGGCTAGGCGCACGTGCTTCTAACATCCCCTTGCATACTCTCCCCCGATCACCACCTTTAGAACTGTTTCTCTCTCTGAACTTCTTCTTTTCCATTACTTCTCGCCTTTATTCAATTACTTATCCCCTTGGGTTCTGCATACGATTTCCATAGCCGGCCCATTGTATTGCATGCGCCGTCCTCAGAGATATTTACATCTACTTAGAATAGGTTTTTGAGGGTTCTCAGTTAGTATAGGTTAAGAACTCTGTGTGTCTCCATCATTGATTTAGTGTTTCTGCTCTTTTATTTAATGCTAGACTGGGATAAGGTAACTGTAGTCGTTGTCTTCGATGTGTGGACGGTTTGCTTATACCTACACGACTTCGACCGGTCCTGGGGTAGCCTGGGTTGTCTGTTCAATTGCGTCCTTTGCAAGTGCAGCTTTGTGTTGACTGAGGGCTTTAGCCGGTACCAGTTCCACACTTTGCTGCCTCTTTGCTTGGCTTTAGAGGGTCGCCAGGATAGAACCAGATACTTGTGATCTGGATCTATCAAGAGAGCACCCTAGTCAATTAACGTAACTTAAAGGATGCAGTCTTAAGGACATCGCTAGGCTACGAGCCTGTCTTGCTCAACCCCAGTTCCTTACCTAGAGTATCCCAGCTAGACATTATTAATTGAGTAGACACTTATTAGTATTTAATATAAGCTCTTTGATATGTACGCATTATTATTCACAGCATTTATTAGTCTAGGTTGTTGCTGAGCCGCACAACCATAGTAGACTGTTTCGTTGATGAGGAAGTACTTCTTTTAGTGTCGAACATTGCTACCGTTGCGCATTTATAGAATTCTCGTGTCAGTTAATATTATATGTCCTATCTTTTAGTGTATTCGATTTACACGTGTGGTGTCCTGCCTCCTGCCTTTATATAGTTTAAGATGCGAGCATCTTATGAGCATCAGACTTTCTTCAGAAGTTTCCAGGTCTATGCTGTAGGACTATACTTCACTTTCTTTCAGATAGGAGTGAAGACTTTATTGTTGTTTAGAGAAACTGTATTGAAGAATCTTTTTATTGTATTAAATCTTGTAGTGATTTAATTGATCTTTCCATAGATTCCTGTTCATGCATTTTAACGTAACTTGCATCTTGTTTGTTATCAGGCTATACCAGTGTGGGTTAGCCTGAAGTAGAGTACATTTATGCCCAGTTAAGGATACCCCGTTATCGCAGATTAACTGAGGAGGGTATAGGTGTTTTGTTCGCCTGCATATAAGTTCGAGGGCTTGGATCTAGCGTACCGATGTTGCATAGTGCCCTATTACTAGTCCAATCATTAAGTGTCCTAATTTTATTCGCAGTCCCGGTCGTAACATCATTAATTAATTGTCAATTATATTAATTTATTACAAGGACACCACAAAAAAACATGCAATGTTTTGTAACTATTGTAATATCTAATGTATTAGTATTGTTAGTCCTGGGATATATAAACACTGGGCTCTTTCTATTGGACTAGGTATGCGGCGACAAGCAACAACGGAAAACGCTAGATCCCACCCTTATCTATAAACCCAGGCAACAAACCACCCTAAACCGTCAAGAGTCCTGCCTGGACAACAAGGTATCCTATGACTCGGTTACAGGGTGCACGCACTATAGACTGCTGATAGTCAAGCAGGCTATATAAAAGATCACACAATTAAGTTGACTTAAAGCTTCAAGGAAAAGATAGATAACGGAATTAAATTGCAGAAACAATTTAATAACAAACTAGAAGAAAGTACATTTAACGTTACGTTAATTAATACAACTAATCACCCCTGCGTGAAAGAAGGTGAAAGCAAACAGTCCTCAAAACATCGTACAGGTAGACAAGATGCAGGTTTCTAAACTGCATGCAGCTACTGTAGGATCTGATGCTTAGCAAAGAAAGTAAGTTACGGATTTAGAGAACTCTTAACTCATAAGCAGGAATAAATACTAGTGATAGGCCATACAGTGTATAATGGCATAGGTATAATTAAATAAAGGCAGCAACTCGCAACATAACCACATACAGGTGTGCTTCTCACTCATAGTCAGGCCTCCTCCTCCTATCCACTTCACTACACTAAACATGCACACCACACTTCATTCCTCCACACCAAAATAAAAAAAAACACGATGATGAATTTTAGCCCAGCCTCGGAGTCCCCAGGGGGGGGGGACCATAAATGCCCCCTCACCCGACCGACCATCCCCTGACGACCCCACACAATTACCTGGACCTCGGCCTGTTACTCTTTCTATTAATTTCTGCAACATTCGCGGACTTTCCTCTAACTTTCACTCTGTTGAGCACCATCTCTCCTCCTACAAACCTGATCTTCTCTTCCTCACCGAAACCCAGGTGTCTGTAGCAACATCCAGCAACCCCTTTTCTGTATCCTCCTACTTTCTCTATCCTAGTTTCAAAGCCAATGGCGGATGTTGTGCATATGTGCACAACAAACTCACTTGCTCTCGTGTTCCCGATTTCGACTCCTCTGAATTCTCAACTTTATGGCTCAATCTTTCCTGTCATTCTCTTACTAAATATTTCTGTGCTGTCTATCTTTCCCCTAACTCTACCAACTTTCCTAAATTCTTTGACTATCTAAACTCTACAGTGGAACACATTCTATCCATTTCTCCTTTCTCAGAAATCTCCATCTTAGGAGATTTCAACGTTCACCACCGCCAATGGCTCTCCTCTCACACTACTGATCCACCTGGTGAACAAGCCTACGTCTTTTCTATCCTAAATGACCTAGAGCAGTTAGTTCAGCAACCCACCCGTATCCCGGATCGCATCGGAGATCGGCCCAACATTCTTGACCTGTTTCTAACTTCTAACCCTTCTTCTTATACTGTCGATCTTTTCTCTCCTTTGGGCTCCTCCGACCATAAACTTATCTCTGTCACCTGTCCTATCTCTCCAGTACAGCCACCCGATCCTCCCAGCCGGCGGCGCTTGTGGCACTTTGGCGCTGCCGACTGGGAGGCTCTTCGGCAGTACTTCTTTGATTTCCCATGGAATGATTTCTGCTTCCATGGCCGAGGACCCTCGGAGAGTGCTGAACGCATTACCGAGGTAATCCTATCGGGCATGGAAGCATACATTCCATTCTCTTTCTCTCAGACTAATGCTAAAAAATCTTGGTTTACTCACGCCTGTTCTACTGCTGTCCGCAATAAGGAGGAAGCATTCAAACGGTACCGACGCCTTAAAACTCAAGACTCTCATTCTTCATATGTTTCTGCCCGGAATCAAGCCAAATCTGTTCTTCGACTTGCCAAACACTCTTTCATCAATAATAAATGCACTGAACTATCCAACTCTAGCTCTTCCCAAGCTTTCTGGCATCTAGCCAAAAACCTCTCCAACAATTTCTCTTCCTCGTCTTTCCCTCCCCTTTCCCACTCTGATGGCACAACCATCACTTCTTCCTCTGACAAAGCTAAACTCTTCGCTCAAACTTTTGCTAGAAACTCCACCTTGGATGATTCCGGTGCTATTCCTCCCTCTCCGCCCTCCTCTCTCTTACATATGCCTAATATCCTAATCTCTTCTAAAGATGTACTTTCTACCCTCTCTGGGCTTAACACTAATAAGGCGTACGGTCCGGACGGTGTTCCTCCTGTTGTTCTCAAAAACTGTGCTTCCGTGCTGACTCCCTGCCTAGGCAAACTCTTTCGTCTCTGTCTATCCTCTAACGTCTTCCCTTCATGCTGGAAGTTTGCTCACATTCAACCTGTCCCAAAGAAGGGTGACCGCTCTCAACCCTCCAACTATCGTCCAATTGCTCTTATCTCTTGTCTTTCTAAAGTTTTTGAAACTATTCTTGCTTCCAAATTTCTTAAGCATTTCTCTTCTCATAATCTGCTCTCAGATCGCCAGTATGGCTTCCTTAAGGGTCGCTCTACTGGTGATCTTCTTTCATATCTTACTAACTCTTGGTCATCCTCCTTTCGGGACTTCGGTGAGACTTTTTCTATTGCACTAGACATATCGAAAGCCTTCGATAGAGTCTGGCATAAATCTTTAATTTCTAAGCTACCCTCCTTCGGTTTCTATCCCTCCATCTGTGCCTTTGTCTCTAATTTCCTTTCCGGCCGTTCCATAGCTGCGGTTGTGGACGGCCATTGTTCACTTCCTCACCCTATAAACTCTGGTGTTCCTCAGGGCTCTGTCCTATCTCCTATTCTCTTTCTAATTTTTATAAATGATCTCCTTAACTGTACCTTAATTCCCATCCATTCATACGCAGACGACTCAACCTTACACTACTCCATTAGTTTTTCAGAACGCCCCAGCCAGCAATCCCTCAACGACAAACGTAATGAAGCCATAGAACTCTTAAATTCTGATCTAAATACTATTTCCAATTGGGGCAGAGAAAACCTTGTTAACTTTAATGCTTCCAAAACCCAATTTCTCCATCTATCTACCCGTCAGGATCTCCCAGCGGACTATCCCTTATTCTTCAACAATACAAAAATCAACCCTTCATCTTCTCTCAATATTCTTGGTGTCTCTTTTTCTTCTGCTCTCATTTGGAAGGACCATATTACCAGTCTTGCTAAGGCAGCCTCCCAGAAGCTGGGTGTGCTCAACCGCCTTAGGGGGTTCTTTTCCCCTGCACAGCTTCTTGCTCTGTACAGGGGCATAGTGCGCCCTTGTATTGAGTATTGTTCACATGTGTGGGGAGGTTCCTCTCACACCGCTCTCCTAGACAAAGTTGAAAGGAAGGCCTTTCGTATCATTAACTCCCGTCCACTCACCAACTCTCTGCAATCTCTCTGTCTCCGCCGCAATGTTGCATCTCTCTCGCTATTCTATCGCTACTATAATAATCAGTGTTCCTCAGAGCTATCCCAGTGCATACCACCTCCTTTACGTAGGGCACGTGGTACCCGTCTTGTAACTCAATCCCACCCCTACTCTGTGCAACTCTCCAACCCAAGAGTGAAACGTTACTCTCAAACTTTCTTCTACTCAACATCTGAGCTCTGGAACTCTCTCCCAGAATCAGTCTTTCCCTCTTCCTATGACTTAAATTGCTTCAAACTCCGTGTGTCCAGGCATTTTGGCTCGAACGTCCCTTGATTTTGGCCGTGTCACTCTTTCAACTATGGGGGAGGCACTCGCTATAGGCAGTTATGCCTTTTGCCTCCCTCAATCACATAGAAAAAAAAAAAAAAAAAAAAAAGCCTGCTCGGACAGAGTCTCTAAGCCACACCCTGACTCACAATGCTCACAAAAACGGTAAACTGTGGCACTATAACAAGCATACAGAAATAATAAACCCCTAGCTGTTAATCTGCCAGGTGGCAGAGGTCTAGCCGGAAGGATATAGGCTTCGGATACCCGGGCTGAGCCACCTGCTCTAGCCTAGGGACGTTCCCAAGTCTGTGCGCCTAATTACTCTAATTGAAAGGGTGCTCTCTTGAGAGATTCAGATCCCAAGTATCTGACTCTCTCCTGGCGACCCTAGAACAAACGCAAGACGTGCTAGCGCAGTGCTGAGTGGACTAGGCAAGGGCCCTCACACAACACAACACTAGACACACAGGCACACAGACAAGAAAATGCCCCCAGACTCCCACGGGTATCCTAGTAAAGTCGTGCAGGTCCACAGGACTCGCACCAGCAGACTTCACTTAAAGGATCGCAAAAAAACCTCCCCTCCGGTCTAGCCCCTGCTCACCTGCCACAAGAACACACTAGCAAGCATGAAACCACCAAATATGAGACAACAAAAAAAGCTTCCTAGGTCTCATTAACAATTATATCTCTGCATAAGGCCCAAAATCCTATCTAATTATCTGAGAGCTCGTCGTTAATACAATTTTTTTTTTTTTTTTTTTTTTTTTAAGAGACAATGAACGGAGGAAGGAAAAACACAGATAAAACAAAAAGGTCCATGTGCCTAAAGGCATCCTCCATTCATAAAATGTTTGTAACAACTGGATTTAAACATTTGTAGATTGTAAGTTTGTGGAAAGCAATTCGAGGGAAGTGAATTCCAAAGAGTAGCAGCTCTGGGGATAAATGAATTCTGATAAGCAGAAGTTCTGCATTGTGGAGGAGAAAGTGTAAATTCATGGGCGCTCTCAGCTGCCCTAGTTCTACGGGGAAAGATGTGGAGAGGCGGCACAATTGAAGCAAGCTCCTCGGAACAATTGCTGTGAAAATATCTGTAGAATAATGCAAGGGACGCAACGTCTCCTCGTATGGATAATGTAGGAAGGTCCTGTGTGATTGCAGGGTTATTGATTAATCTAATAGCTTTATTTTGAATCCTGTCCAACTGCCTCAATGCAACCACTCCACTTCCACCCCACAGAGGTGAACAGTAATCCATCTGAGAACGCACATGACTTTTATATATCACGGCCAACTGCTCGTCAGTGAAGAACTCTCGAACTCTGTACAGGAGTCCCAGTTTTTTAGAGGCATTCTTAGCAATGCTTCTAACATAATGTGTCCAGCTCAAGTTAGTAGTTAATGTTACACCGAGAATGTCAATACTAGGGGAAGTGGGAATATTTACATCATTAACAAATATATGGGAGTCAGTGAGATTCTGTCGGTTAGAAAATTGAATGTACCTGGTTTTCTGTGCATTAAAGGAAACTAGATTCCTTTGTCCCCATCCATTAACTCTAGAAAGGTCCTGGTTCAGAGAAATTGCAGTGTTTATTTTTGAATTTATAAGATCAGGTTGGGTGACAGAATTGGTAAATGTGAAGGAACTGTGGAGTGTTGAGTCATCTGCGTAGGAATGTATTGGATTATGAGTGGTAGATATGAGATCATTGATATGAATGAGGAACAGAATTGGGGCCAAAACTGATCCCTGGGGAACACCAGCATTTATTGAGTGAAATTGAGAATAAAGGCCATCTACCATTACACATATTTTTCTGTTATGAAGATAAGAAGAAATTAGTGGAACTAATGATGCAAGGCCGTAGTGTGACATCTTCGACAATAAGGATCGATGCCAGACTCTATCAAATGCCTTTGATATATCCAGTGCTATTGTATGTGTTTCACCATGTTGGTCTGTAGCTTGGTTGATTTGATGCGTAAGAAGGCAAAGCATGTCTGCAGTTGATCGACATCATCTAAAACCATATTGCCTATCACTGATTAATTTATTATTCTCAAGATGCTTAATTATGTGATTATTTAATATAATTTCAAAGACTTTACCAAGAGTGGAAGTTATAGCTATTGGGCTGTAGTTTGATGGATCTGAAGAGGCACCTTTTTTAGGAACTGGATGGATGTTTGCTTCTTTCCAGGGTACTGGGAAGCATGAGGTATGAGTAAACAGACGGATTGTTTTTGCCAATACAGGAGCGAGCACCAAGGAGCAATTCTTAAGTACTATTGGAGGAATTTCATCTGGACCAGGAGTCTTATCTACCGAGAGATTCTGCAAAATAGCTTTGACATGTCTGGTGTTGACCTTAAGTGAGGGAACCTCAGGCAAACCAAAACTAAGTACAGGGACATCCTGATTTACTTCATCTAAGGTTGAGTTGGTGGAGAAAACATCCGCAAGAAGGTCAGCCCTACCTCGCGGGTCACTTACAAGATTGCCAGTCGGAGACTTTAATGGTGGAATGGATGAAACAGCAGCGAAGTTGGATTTAAATGAGTTAAGAGCAGACCAAAACATTTTGTCATCATTTGGATTATTCAGAAGTTCATTTGCCTGCTTGTGGAGAAAGTTCGATCCAGTTAGGCCCAATACAGTCTTGGCATGACTTCCGATGTTTCCAAAGTAATCAAAGGCTCCAATAATAGATATAAGGTCTATCAAGGGGATGGGATAATTAAATAGATTTGTGAAGTAGTGGAAAGAAGGTATACAAAGTAAGAGAGAAAGTTTCTAAGTGGGGTTGAGAGGGATAGATATCAAGGGGGTCCGAAGGGTACGACAGTGAGGTGAGCTCTGAGGAGAATAGCTCCTCTGGACCCCTCCAGGATCCCACACAAAGGCACGGTGGTCAGCCAATCACAGGCCGCTACGTCACCCGGCAGCAGGCCTGCAGAAGGCGCCAGGAACCACCAGCCAATCAAAACCGAGAGAAAAGGCCACGCGGGCGAGCAACTCCTCCGGGAGGGAGGAGGGAGGAGGAGGAAAAGCAACACTCGCCTCCCCCACCCTGCTCGCTCGCTCTCTCTCTCCCGCTCGTCTCCTCCCACTCTCACTAGACTTACATCTTATATATAATAATGAAACAATCAACTATCGAGAATAAAATATACTAAGATGTGTTGGTTAAGAATAAGGGCAGCTTCAAGCTGTGAAACAACATAAGAATATCCCAGACATTAGTTACATTGTCGTAGGATATATACTAAGGAAAAGCCGGCCAGCCGGCTGCCGCCAGCCGGCTGCCGCCAGCCGGTTTCTAAACGGCTGGGCAGCCGACACTCGCGCATGCCCGCACGTGGCTACTATGCAGGAGCGTCACAGTATTGTTATGAATGTTGATGGCTAACCACTGCTTTGAAATTAGCTCGGTGTATCGTATCGTGAGTATTGTGGACACCCAAAACAAACTAGTTTGTACTGGGAACGGGTTCATAATACTGTATATAAGGGAAACACAAATTGTAAGCATTTAAACACAAGGGACTGGAGTTCTCGATAAGAGGCTCCAGTCCTTCGCGATTCTTGACTTGCAGTGTGCTGGCTTAATAATCCAATAGGGTTGATAGCCTCTGAAGTCCTATTTTAACAAAAAACAAAATAAGCATTTACAGGGTGTAGGAAATGGTTAGGATGCATTTCTTACCCCCTTCTGTGCCGGCGACGCCTTTTTTAATTTCATTATAGTTATATTTAGAGGATTTTGTGCAGTTTATTTATTTTATTTTTTTTCTATGTGATTGAGGGAGGCAAAAGGCATAACTGCCTATAGCAAGTGCCTCCCCCATAGTTGAAAGAGTGACAGGGCCAAAATCAAGGGACGTTCGAGCCAAAATGCCTGGACACACGGAGTTTGAAGCAATTTAAGTCATAGGAAGAGGGAAAGACTGATTCTGGGAGAGAGTTCCAGAGCTCAGATGTTGAGTAGAAGAAAGTTTGAGAGTAACGTTTCACTCTTGGGTTGGAGAGTTGCACAGAGTAGGGGTGGGATTGAGTTGCAAGACGGGTACCACGTGCCCTACGTAAAGGAGGTGGTATGCACTGGGATAGCTCTGAGGAACACTGATTATTATAGTAGCGATAGAATAGCGAGAGAGATGCAACATTGCGGCGGAGAGAGAGAGATTGCAGAGAGTTGGTGAGTGGACGGGAGTTAATGATACGAAAGGCCTTCCTTTCAACTTTGTCTAGGAGAGCGGTGTGAGAGGAACCTCCCCACACATGTGAACAATACTCAATACAAGGGCGCACTATGCCCCTGTACAGAGCAAGAAGCTGTGCAGGGGAAAAGAACCCCCTAAGGCGGTTGAGCACACCCAGCTTCTGGGAGGCTACCTTAGCATGACTGGTAATATGGTCCTTCCAAATGAGAGCAGAAGAAAAAGAGACACCAAGAATATTGAGAGAAGATGAAGGGTTGATTTTTGTATTGTTGAAGAATAAGGGATAGTCCGCTGGGAGATCCTGACGGGTAGATAGATGGAGAAATTGGGTTTTGGAAGCATTAAAGTTAACAAGGTTTTCTCTGCCCCAATTGGAAATAGTATTTAGATCAGAATTTAAGAGTTCTATGGCTTCATTACGTTTGTCGTTGAGGGATTGCTGGCTGGGGCGTTCTGAAAAACTAATGGAGTAGTGTAAGGTTGAGTCGTCTGCGTATGAATGGATGGGAATTAAGGTACAGTTAAGGAGATCATTTATAAAAATTAGAAAGAGAATAGGAGATAGGACAGAGCCCTGAGGAACACCGGAGATTATAGGGTGAGGAAGTGAACAATGGCCGTCCACAACCGCAGCTATGGAACGGCCGGAAAGGAAATTAGAGACAAAGGCACAGATGGAGGGATAGAAACCGAAGGAGGGTAGTTTAGAAATTAAAGATTTATGCCAGACTCTATCGAAGGCTTTCGATATGTCTAGTGCAATAGAAAAAGTCTCACCGAAGTCCCGAAAGGAGGATGACCAAGAGTTAGTAAGATATGAAAGAAGATCACCAGTAGAGCGACCCTTAAGGAAGCCATACTGGCGATCTGAGAGCAGATTATGAGAAGAGAAATGCTTAAGAAATTTGGAAGCAAGAATAGTTTCAAAAACTTGAGAAAGACAAGAGATAAGAGCAATTGGACGATAGTTGGAGGGTTGAGAGCGGTCACCCTTCTTTGGGACAGGTTGAATGTGAGCAAACTTCCAGCATGAAGGGAAGACGTTAGAGGATAGACAGAGACGAAAGAGTTTGCCTAGGCAGGGAGTCAACACGGAAGCACAGTTTTTGAGAACAACAGGAGGAACACTGTCTGGACCGTACGCCTTATTAGTGTTAAGCCCAGAGAGGGTAGAAAGTACATTTTTAGAAGAGATTAGGATATTAGGCATAAGTAAGAGAGAGGAGGGCGGAGAGGGAGGAATAGCACCGGAATCATCCAAGGTGGAGTTTCTAGCAAAAGTTTGAGCGAAGAGTTTAGCTTTGTCAGAGGAAGAAGTGATGGTTGTGCCATCAGAGTGGGAAAGGGGAGGGAAAGACGAGGAAGAGAAATTGTTGGAGAGGTTTTTGGCTAGATGCCAGAAAGCTTGGGAAGAGCTAGAGTTGGATAGTTCAGTGCATTTATTATTGATGAAAGAGTGTTTGGCAAGTCGAAGAACAGATTTGGCTTGATTCCGGGCAGAAACATTTGAAGAATGAGAGTCTTGAGTTTTAAGGCGTCGGTACCGTTTGAATGCTTCCTCCTTATTGCGGACAGCAGTAGAACAGGCGTGAGTAAACCAAGATTTTTTAGCATTAGTCTGAGAGAAAGAGAATGGAATGTATGCTTCCATGCCCGATAGGATTACCTCGGTAATGCGTTCAGCACTCTCCGAGGGTCCTCGGCCATGGAAGCAGAAATCATTCCATGGGAAATTAAAGAAGTACTGCCGAAGAGCCTCCCAGTCGGCAGCACCAAAGTGCCACAAGCGCCGCCGGCTAGGAGGATCGGGTGGCTGTACTGGAGAGATAGGACAGGTGACAGAGATAAGTTTATGATCAGAGGAGCCCAAAGGAGAGAAAAGATCGACAGTATAAGAAGAAGGGTTAGAAGTTAGAAACAGGTCAAGAATGTTGGGCCGATCTCCGATGCGATCCGGGATACGGGTGGGTTGCTGAACTAACTAGGTCATTTAGGATAGAAAAGACGTAGGCTTGTTCACCAGGTGGATCAGTAGTGTGAGAGGAGAGCCATTGGCGGTGGTGAACGTTGAAATCTCCTAAGATGGAGATTTCTGAGAAAGGAGAAATGGATAGAATGTGTTCCACTGTAGAGTTTAGATAGTCAAAGAATTTAGGAAAGTTGGTAGAGTTAGGGGAAAGATAGACAGCACAGAAATATTTAGTAAGAGAATGACAGGAAAGTTTGAGCCATAAAGTTGAGAATTCAGAGGAGTCGAAATCGGGAACACGAGAGCAAGTGAGTTTGTTGTGCACAAATGCACAACATCCGCCTTTGGCTTTGAAACTAGGATAGAGAAAGTAGGAGGATACAGAGAAGGGGTTGCTGGATGTTGCTACATACACCTGGGTTTCGGTGAGGAAGAGAAGATCAGGTTTGTAGGAGGAGAGATGGTGCTCAACAGAGTGAAAGTTAGAGGAAAGTCCGCGAATGTTGCAGAAATTAATAGAAAGAGTAACAGGCCGAGGTCCAGGTAATTGTGTGGGGTCGTCAGGGGATGGTCGGTCGGGTGAGGGGGCATTTATGGTCCCCCCCCTGGGGACTCCGAGGCTGGGCTAAAATTCATCATTTTGTGTTTTTTTAATTTTGGTGTGGAGGAATGAAGTGTGGTGTGCATGTTTAGTGTAGTGAAGTGGATAGGAGGAGGAGGTGTTTGTGAGAGCTAGCTGGATTGCTCTCAGTGTAAATGAGGCACAAAGAAAATCAGTAAGAGAGGCCAAGCAAATGAAACAGGAGTTCCAGCGACTCTTTATCACATGCCTATAACCTCACCTGGGTCTAGCCCTGATCGATTGGTGCCTACAATCTCCCCACCCTAGGATATAGGATATACCGGTATATGATATAGATGGTAGTACAAATAGATAAGTGCGATATTTCGAAGCCTGGCGAGCAATAGCGAGCATATAATTTAAGAGGAACCGGCCTTCGGCCAGGATATTTTTCTACCGAAAAACATGTCTTTTGTTATCTTGATAGGGTGTCTAGGTGGAGCAATTTTAAGCTTGATGGAGGTCTAGGGAACAAACTAAAAAGCTCCCCTTAAGACAAGTTTCCCGCTACCACTCCACAGCTATTTTTTTCCTTTAGTCTTACATCAATCATAGGAACTAGTCTTACATCAATCATAGGAAAGCTACTAGAGTCAATTATTGCTAGTAAAATTAGAAACCACTTAGATACATTTAATTTAATAAATTCTTCTCAGCATGGATTCACTCAGGGACGTTCTTGCCTTACTAATTTGCTTAGTTTTTTCTCAGAGGTATATGAAGCAGTAGATAATGACAAGTCATATGATATAATATATTTAGATTTCAGTAAAGCTTTCGACAGAGTCCCCCATGAGAGATTGATGAGAAAGGTTGAGGCGCATGGAATAGGTGGGGCGTTGTTGGGATGGATTAGGTCATGGCTAATTGGTAGGAAGCAGAGAGTCAGCATAAATGGTACGAAGTCAGAATGGGGAGCAGTCAAAAGTGGTGTCCCCCAGGGATCTGTATTAGGTCCTCTGTTGTTTGTTATATACATAAATGACCTTGATTTAGGTATAACTAGTAGGATAAGTAAATTTGCAGACGATACCAAAATGGGGAGAACAATTGATTCAGATAGAGATATAGAGTGCCTCCAAAGGGATCTAGATACCTTACACGAATGGTCAGTAAATTGGCAGATGAAGTTTAACATTGACAAATGCAAGGTATTAAAGATAGGGAAGATGCATACAAATGTTAAATATAAACTAGCTAATGTGGAATTAGAAAACTCGAATTGTGAGAAAGATCTAGGTGTGTTTGTTAGCAATGATTTGAAGCCTAGACAACAGTGTATAAGCGTTCGAAACAAGGCAAACAGGATTCTCGGGTTCATCTCAAGGAGTGTGAGTAACAGAACTGCTGATGTTATCTTAAAACTTTACTTGTCATTAGTGAGACCCCATATGGATTATGCTGTTCAATTTTGGTGTCCTTATTACAGAATGGACATAGATTCATTGGAGAGAGTACAACGTAGAATGACAAAAATGATCCATAATATTATAAATCTTCCGTATAAAGAAAGGTTGAAGAAATTAGGCTTACATTCGTTAGAGAGACGCAGAGTTAGAGGGGATATGATAGAGGTGTTCAAGTGGGTTAGTGGGATTAACAAAGGGGACATGACAAATGTACTAAAGCTCAGTGATAGCGAAAGAACTCGTACCAATGGTTTCAAATTAGATAAATTTCGTTTCAGAAAAGATATAGGCAAATATTGGTTTGGTAACAGAGTTGTAGATGGGTGGAATGGACTACCAAATGCTATAGTGGGATTAAAAACGATAGGGAGCTTTAAGATAAAATTGGATAAGCATATGGACGAGAAGGGTTGGGTGTGAAGGGGGATCAGCAGGGTTGGGCCAATCAGCGCTCTGCAGACCCCCGTAATCCTGCGTTAATCTCTAACCGTTTTGGTAAGATGATCCTCAGGGTATTAGAGTGTTGTGCCTATAATTGGGCTTTGTAATTGGGGTTGTGTGGGACAGGGATCTGCCTTGCTTAGGCCAATCGGCTTTCTGCAGACTCCCATTTTCTTATGTTCTTATGTTCTTATACCATTTTTTTCTAATTTGCTTCCAAAGAACGTGACTCAGGACCCCACTCTAGTGCTCTTCCAGAAGGAGGGGAGCTGTATATATTGCTGGTGGCGCCGGAGTAGGTTGTGAAAGAAAAGGGTAAATGAAAAAATATATATATATATATATATATATATATATATATATATATAGTTAGACAGACAGACAGACCGATAGATAGATAGATAGATAGATAAATAGATAGATGATATATAGGCAATGTAACAAGCAAATTTAGAAATAGGGAGAAGAAAGAATAATAGACACATATGGAAGCAAATTACAGATTAATAAGTACTCTGACAGGACACAACTAAAACATAAACAAAACAGCAACACAAATTACAGATTAATAAGTACTCTGACAGGACACAACTAAAACATAAACATAACAACAACACAAATTACAGATTAATAAGTACTCTGACAGGACACAACTAAAACATAAACAAAACAACAACACAAATTACAGATTAATAAGTACTCTGACAGGACACAACTAAAACATAAACATAACAACAACACAAATTACAGAATAATAAGTACTCTGACAGGACACAACTAAAACATAAACATAACAACAACACAAATTACAGATTAATAAGTACTCTGACAGGACACAACTAAAACATAAACATAACAACAACACAAATTAAAGAATAATAAGTACTCTGACAGGACACAACTAAAACATAAACATAACAACAACACAAATTACAGATTAATAAGTACTCTGACAGGACACAACTAAAACATAAACATAACAACAACACAAATTTAGACATTAGGATTAAGGCCCCATTAATTACTCCTTCCATTCATCTATCCATAGCCTATGATAGCTCAGTTGGAAAGTGTGTACATGCTTAGATTGATATGCAGGATTCGAAACTGCATAATAAATCGTAGGCTTCTCGACTATTCTTTAACTGTCTTCGTAGCGCAATGGATAAATGCATTGCATTTCGGTGTGAGCATCCTAGGTTCGAATCCCTGGACTACCACATGGATTTGTTGATTTCATTAATTGAGTTTAGGAGTAAAGTCGGTTGGTGGAGGTAACATAATAATTAATCCTTAACTCTAACAAGACTTTCTTAAGCTTCAAAATAATTCTGAAGATACCTAATGTAGAGGTGTCTAATTATCAGTATTAGAATAAGCCAGTCTATTTCAACGGGTCTTTGGTTTTGCGATGGTTAACCCTCTCTGTACCGGATACGTTTTTCTAATTTTACTCTAGCTATGTTGAGCCGAATTTATGCAGTTTAAGAAGGATCTGTTGTAGCAAAAAGGGTTAAGTGAAATAGTTCGAAGCCTATTAAAACTGGAGGCCCTTTTTAAACTCAATAAAATCGTCTAATAGTAGCCAGATTAAATTGAAAAGACGGTAGCGGTACAGAAGGAGGTAACCCCTTCAGTACCAGGAACGTCATTTACAGCATGTTCTGTCAACTATTAGACCATTATATTCAGCTTAGGAAGAACCTCTAGCAATAATATGGCTTCAAATTATCTTGACCAACCCTTTTGACTACCACAGACCCTTCCTAAGATGCATAATGTCGTCTATTAGACCCATGTATTCAGCTTAGGAAGTACCTCTACCAATAATAAGGCTTCAAGCTATCTCAACCAACCCTTTTGGCGATCTTAAGACCTTTCGCTCCATTGTTGTGTCAGTGTTATGACTTTTCGTGTCATTTAGGTGTCGATTTGTTCCTGGCAAGCGATAGCGAGCCTGTATTTTAAGAGGAACCGGCCTTTGGTCGGGACATTTTTCTATCAACAAATGTACACATTTATCATGAAGTAGGATATTAGGGGGTGTCTCATTTAGCTTGATAGAGGTCTTGGGTGGAAACTAAACAAATATATAACAACACTATATAAATGATGAACTAAACACGGCCATTCCCCCGTAATGGACGGGCTAATTAAATGTCTAATAACTCCGTAACACTGTTAGGTTGGCATCGTGCTCTTATGGGTATAATTGAATGTCTAATAACTCCGTAACACTGTTGGGTTGGCATCGTGCTCTTATGGGTATAATTGAATGTCTAATAACTCTGTAACACTGTTGGGTTGGCATCGTGCTCTTATGGGTATAATTGAATGTCTAATAACTCCGTAACACTGTTGGGTTGGCATCGTGCTCTTATGGGTATAATTGAATGTCTAATAACTCCGTAACACTGTTGGGTTGGCATCGTGCTCTTATGGGTATAATTGAATGTCTAATAACTCCGTAACACTGTTGGGTTGGCATCGTGCTCTTATGGGTATAATTGAATGTCAAATAACTCCGTAACACTGTTGGGTTGGCATCGTGCTCTTATGGATATAATTAGACGATTATTGTTTTGTTTAAAACACACTTTGTGTACTGAGGTGGACATTCGTGTTTTTGTTTTTCTTTTTAACTTTTCAATCCTAGAGAGCCTTCCTATGAAATTAATAGGAGGAAGTGGTGTTTGTGAGAGCTAGCTGGATTACTGTGTGTAGGTGAGACACAAACAGCATAAGGCCTCACCTTGGTATTGCCCTGTTCGATTGTTGTCTACAATTAAAGGATTCCTCCTTATTGCTGACAGCAGTACCACAAGCGTGAGTAAATCAAGATATGTTTGCATTAGGCTGCGAGAGAAAGAAAATTAAATGTATGCCTGCCGGCCCGAAATGATTACCTTGGTAATGCATTCAGCATACACTCAGAATGTGTCGTCTTTAGTTATTCTAGGGATATTACCTGAACAAAAAAACAGGGATCTGCCTTGCTTAGGCCAATCGGCTTTCTGCAGACTCCCATTTTCTTATGTTCTTATGTTCTTAAAATAACCCCTTGAGGACTATGACGCACTCTGACAGTTATTTGTGGCCTTTGTTAGACAATTTTATCCATGGTCAATAGTAACAGTACTGACGAAGAGCCGCACAAGAGGTAGTGCCAAAGTGAAACAAGCACCGCCGAAAGCCACTCCAACAGCTTCCTCTCTCTCCAACACCCTTTCTCCCCTCTCTACACTATTCAGAAAACAGGAAAAAATTTAGCAAGTAGCTACGAGGTGCCCTTGTAAAGGCTTACCTCTCAATACCTTCACCTGACCTGACCTGGAAAGATACTGGAGAGATAGGACAGATAACAGAGATAAGGTGGTGATCGGAAGTGCCCCAGTATACTTAATACACAGTGTAGATCAAATATTGTTCCGTAATCTTCCAAAATGAATTGTGTTTTACTTTTTTACCAATGCACTTTTTAGCACTTTATATCCTAAAAAGAAAAAAAAAGAAACAAACTGGAACTTAATAATACAGTATGTTCCGAAAAACTGTATTGTCTCTATATTGATTGTTTAATTTGTCCTTATAGCCTCCACCTACTCAGTATACTTCATTGAAAATAGAGACCACTTAAGGAGGGTCACTGGTTTTTGTTTCTCTCCTTTTCTCTCTTTCCCTGGTTTGTATCCATTCGGCCCCATTCAACCAACTGTTTTAAGACGTTTATACCCATCCCGGTGTCGATTTCTTCCTGGTGAGCGATAGTGAGCCAGCATTGTATGGAGAAATCCGGCTTCGACGGAAACATTTGTCTATCGAAAAATGTACACATTTAGCTTGCTGTCAAAACAAAAATATATATATGTTGGCTCGCTACCGCTCGCCGGGAAAACATTGACACCTGGATAGGCGTAAACGTCTTAAAACAGTAGGCTGAATGGGGCCAAATGGATACAAGCCAAAGAGAGAGGGAGAGAAAGATAAAAAAAAAAAGCGAGGTGGGCTCCACTAAATCTGTTAATTGACCAATAATTTCAGAAGTCTCTCAATGTTGAATACTCTGATTAGGGTTTCTTGACTGCTTTTATCTCATTGGACTGTTTCCATTCACGTGTTATGTTCAATGTGTCACGCTGTCTGTCTACCATACTTAAGGGAGTAGTAGCTATTATGTTCAATGTGTCCCGCTGTCTGTCTACCATACTTAAGGGGGTAGTAGCTATTATGTTCAATGTGTCCCGCTGTCTGTCTACCATACTTAATGGGGTAGTAGCTATTATGTTCAATGTGTCCCGCTGTCTGTCTACCATACTTAATGGAGTAGTAGCTATTATGTTCAATGTGTCCCGCTGTCTGTCTACCATACTTAAGGGGGTAGTAGCTATTATGTTCAATGTGTCACGCTGTCTGTCTACCATACTTAAGGGGGTAGTAGCTATTATGTTCAATGTGTCCCACTGTCTGTCTACCATACTTAAGGGGGTAGTAGCTATTATGTTCAATGTGTCCCACTGTCTGTCTACCATACTTAAGGGGGTAGTAGCTATTATGTGCAATGTGTCCCGCTGTCTGCCTACCATACTTAAGGTGTGACTCACCGCTTCCCCCAGAACCGCATGGCTTACTCGCTAGGACTCGCCAGGGCAGAGAATGTAGCTACAGTCTACCTATCATTGTGTACTTTCCTTCTCGAGAAAGCTTGTGTTGCAGACAGTTCAGAACTATTCTTTGTTTTAGTCTGTCACAATCCTTTCTATTTTATTTAGTCAATTGAAAGTATTGTGTTAACCCGGGAACTGCGGGGAGACTCTTAAGAGTTCCCCCGGCGGACTGCGGGGAGACTCTTATGAGTGAGTGAAAAAAAAAATCAACTTTTGTCATCGAAAAAAAATATATTTTATTTTTTTATTTTTTTATTTTTGTTTGGCCCCTGGGCCATGCAAAATCTCAGTCCTCTACCTCCCCTCCTTCCCCACTTTCCTCCTCTCCTTCGGTTATCACCTATTTTCCCTGTTATTCCCTTATTCTGAGGTATATTTTCGTGCTAACATTAGCGAGTTGCAAGCAGGGTGTTGTCATCACTGATGGCAAGCGAGTGCAAGAGAGAGAGAGAGAGAGTATCGATCGACTGTGTCTCAGTGGCCTTGGGGGAAATTGGCGGGAAAGCAGTTTGCCTCACCCATACATTATACAACTCGCGGGCTATATCTCCGATTTTGACCATCCAAACGCTGTTTTCATTCGTTTTATTGTTGTTTCAGGTTAATACCTTTATAATCAACCCATAATAGGCGCATATGGATAAGTATTAATGCTATTAATGGCACAATGAATATTTTAGTGACGGAAACACCTCAAATACGTCAGCACAGGGGGACGTTTCCAATTACCCCCATGCGCACTTCAGAGGTTAAGAAGTGGAATGATGGGAAGGCGAGCGGGAGAGAGAGAGAGATAGACCAGGTGGTGTGACTTGGTGGTGAGTGTGGCGCGTGGCTGGCCTCCTTACATAGGCCTCGCGGGATTCGTTGCCTCCTGCCTAACACGGCCTACTAGGCGGCTGCTTATTGGGCGACTGTCGCGCGCCCTCGTGCCATTCCTGCGAACTGGGACTCCACCCATGTGGTCCCTGGAAATATCCTGGTCAGATCCGCCCCAGACAGCATACTCTAAGCATCTCCCTTGAACTGTTCCACACTCTTGTCTTAGAATCTTTCTCTTCTACTGCCTCTATCATTTCCACTACTTCCTCACCTTTTATTAATATCCCTCTGGTTCCCTGCATCCACACCTTGAATTGGTGGCCAGACTGTATTATATGCTGGATCTCACATTTCTTATGTACTAGGCTAAGGTTGAAGATAGTCATTGTCTTTTTGGGAGATTGTATTGCTCGGACTGTCTCCATCAATCACTAATGTTTCTACAGGGTTAAATAATACTAGACTAGGGATCAGGTACCTTGCTGTTGGTGTTTTCACTGTGTGTAGGCTACTTTTGAGCTGCACGACACTACGGATTCTGTGGGTTACCTGGGTGGATCTTGTTACGACCGGGCACTCGGGTACACTAGGGCTCTTACACAGGACTCGAGTATGGCTCGCTGCCACAACGGAAACACACGATCCCAACCCCAGAGTACTGCCAGCCGAACAAAAAACGCCACTACCCTCCAGAGTTCTATCTGCTATAACGGGGTATACAAGAACTCGGTACTAGCGTTTCACACAACAGACTAATAACAGACGGGAGTTATCTAGTCTGGTCAACAATCAAACAAAGAAGAAAGTACTACAACACTAAAGAATAGTGTTGGCCGAAGCCGAAGTAATCCACCCTTGAACTAAGAACTTAAGAAGTCCTCTACCCTCTACTTCGGATCGGCACTATTACGTTACGTTAAACAATAGTCCTCGAGCATCAAGCAAGGAATCTTCTGATAAGTTAGATGCTTCTCGAATACTCATAAGAAGTAAGTATCGGATTTTGAACAGCAATTTAATGAATAACTCACTGGTAATTAAAGGCTTTAAATTGACATAAGAAGAATTATAAGAATAAGCAATAGGATATGGCAAACATTAAGAAGAAGTACTCCGACAATGCACTGGCAATAGCCTACTAAGATTGTGCTCGTGGGCCACTAATCTCTGAAGTAGCTAAGCGTGCCACACATGAAATCAATAGTGCTTAAACAATAATATACATAAGGAGAAGCTTCAATACTATACTGTATCTGCTGGTCGAGCAAAGTCTAGCTGGGATATCTAAGGTTAAGAGACAATGGCTGAGCAAGCGGCTCGTAGCCTAGCGAGGTCCTTAAGACTGTGCGGCCAAATTACGGTAATTGACGGGATGCTCTCTTGAGAGATCCAGATCACTAGTATCTGGTTCTCTCCTGGCGATCCTCTCAAAGTCAAGCAAATGAGATAGCACAGTGTTGGGTGGCACAGGCAAAAGCCCTCACTCGCAACACAGTGCTAAACTCCCACGGTACACAATCAAAAAGACCCCCTAGGCTTCCCACGTCTCCGTTGCAATTGTGCTGGTTCAACCAACCTAGCACTCATAGGAAATCACAACTCGAGGAACCCTATCCCAGTCTAGCACTACCTAAACCAGCAGAAAACAGGAACATGAATAATAGTACACAGGGAAATACATATACGAGTGCAACAAACATCAATCAATCCTATTCTAGTTAACCCTTCCAAAAATAGGCTATCTAACAGGCACTTATCTCGTGAGAACTCAAGCGATAATACTTTGGCTGACTAAATCTGCACCAAAGGGGTCATTGGTTAAAAAGGGACGAGAAGAGAAGAAAATAGGCTGTTCAGAGAGTAGAGAAAGTTCACATCAGTCGGAAGAATATCGATAGTTGCAAGGGATATGAGAGGTCGCTTTGCCTGATGAGTTCTGATCTAAAAATGGCGAGACCTCCCTTTTTATACTCGGCCCCGTAGCGAGCATAACGGCAATCATGACGTCACATTCTCTCTCTCAATCTGGGATCGACAAAGGATTCCCACGCTCTTGATGAGGGGGGAGGGAGGGGGGAAGGAGGGAGGAGGGAGTGAGGCCTACACACCTCGTGGCGCGCACACTGTCCTCCGTTACATAATATCTCTCTCCTCTCATCATTACATACAAGTCCCACACACAATACTTATATCTAATGATATAAAATAGAACTCGTTGACTTAGAAGAAAACAAAATACATAATGATAATACTTATAGTACAACGGTTCACATAAACTGAGTTAGGAAACTCTACACAGACTACAGCCAAAGTTCCTGCCCCGACGATCCTAGCGAGAGTGGGGCCTGACTGGGCGTTCTGTACAGCATGCTCATACTCGACATGCGTCACACCTCCCCCAAGATTTTACTTGCTCATCCCTGAGCTAAAATCTGATATACAGAACCCCATCAAACCCCTCACACCCAGCGACCGCATGGCACTAAAACAACGCTGAGTTTATCACTAAAACACATCTTATAAAAAAAAAATTCACATTTCATAACTCCTCCCAACAATAGTAAAAGACACAATATCATGCTCCCAGAGCGAGCTTACAGCAGCTCAGCCGTTTGATAGTTCGTGGACTACTCAAACCTTATAGGCTATGACAAACTTATACAATTATCTTCATCAAAAAGAAAGAGTTTTTATATGATTTTTATATTTTAATATGTTTTTTTCGGCTGCACTATAAGGGCAGCCTATTTTCTTCTATACCAAACGCTCAACAATCCTGCTTTACGACCCAATACGCTGGGCTACAACCGCGAGCCAACAAGCACCAAGCGCAAAATACTACTCAAACCAAAGCAGGAGGCTACCCGTGTGTCAATTTACCCAGGATCATATACCCCTGAACGACCACATGCAACCTCGTTGTCACAACCGGCAATATGGCTTATGTCCAGGTTATATACCAATAACCTTAGTGACCACCTGGTCAGCCTCATATTCCGATTGTGAAACTGGTCCAAGATCTCGAGAGGGTAATGATCTGGGTAAACTACACCGACCGGACCATAGGCTGGAACATAGATCTCGAAATGCCCCAGCGCATCATTGTCCTTTTCACTTTCATTCATCAGGCTCTGACACGTTGCTGGTGCATTCTTAAGTCCGTCAGGCACAACATTGCACTGGTAGGTACTCCCGTCCACAACAAAACCACATACCTCTTTAGCACGCTCGGACAAAGTTACAAGCAACGACCACTCACGACATTCCTTATCCCTCAGATCCTTCGTCCACACGTAATCCAGCTCTGCTTGCACCATAGGCTGTCGAGCAGGATTTATACGGTAGGGAATTAAACTGAGCCTTGCACTATCTCCAGCCTGCATGTCGGATTCTACCCCGTACATCAGGCCTGGAGAAGCAACAAACATGCGAAAGTACTGCCATAGCCTAGTAAATAACTGCCTTGCACTGTCTCCACGAACAACATGCCTAGTGCCCTCCCACAACCCAGCCGAGACCGCAGCTTCTAACCTGTAGTCTCCCTCCTTCTCCACCTTCGTCCCTAGAACAGCCAGGTCATGAGAGGGACAATCAGTACCACCCGTGCAGTCACTCCCACAGTTCATTATTGCTAAGGCTTCCCCGCCGATACCGTACATGCGCACCCCCGCATTCCTTGTGACGACATCTGCCTGCGCAGCATCACCGCTTTCAGCGACATGGCCAGATACAGTCGGTCTATGGTAGGGCTGTTGCATTAGACTAGAGCAGCATTGGGAGGCTATGCGACGACCGGGCACTGCGATACCACAGCCGACCTTACCAATCTGCTCAATGTCCTCCTTTTGACCACCACCCTTGGCAGCCATGGGTCGACCCTGACCTGGCAACCATGCCAAAGCCTCGTCGCCCACCTTAAACCACCGAAACAACGAGGCTAACGGTCTTTTTACATTCACGTGACCTGCCCGCGGAACATCTCGCACCGTCCGAGTTGTGAGACTCAGGGGCTCGGCACGACCAGTGGGGTATGAACCGAGCTGGTGCTGGAGTGCTGCACACTGCTGCTCAGGCAGGTGCTCTAGCGCTTCCACAGCCACCAGACTCGTGTCCCCCGCCCACGGCTCCGCCGAGACATAACAATCCCTACTCTCCTCCACCTGTGCCCTACTGCCCCCCTCTCCTTCTCCACCTTGGCCGCGGCAGACCAACGCAGGGACAGTAGGCTGCTCAGGTGGTTGCCTCACAAACTCCTCCAACAGGTTCACATGACATGCTTCCCCGTCCTCGTGTTTAATCTCGACAGCACCATTACCACACTTCTGAACTTCCGGATCCTCCAACTGCAGTTTACAAATATCTGAGGGAACCAACCTGTCTAGATGCTTCCGAAGCAACCCAAGTCCTTCCCCAATATCAAACTGAGCAACCCTTTTTTCTCTCCGTGTGCAACGTTGCTGCCCCGGAGTCTCTTCCGGCCCTACCTCCTCACTAACTGTGACAGGTCCTGGGGCCTCTCCAGACTCCAACATAGGTGCCAATACTAAATCACCCAGGAGAGCCGCCGAGTCAAAACTCTTAAAACCAACTCCAGCCTTAGCCTCCTCCTGTTGATCGTTCCTCTGCTGGTCTGAAGACGGAGGACTAGGCTGTGACACTTTTTCTGCCCGAGCTCGGGTGACAACACACGCCATGGGTTGTGTCTGGCACCGCTCGACCCACTCTTGCTCTTCCCTACTCACGTCGGCCGTCCTCTCGGCAACGACTAAGGGTAGAACCTCAGAAGCGGGCATTGCAAAGTCGTTGCCGAGAAGAAGGTCGACGCCCTCCACTGGCAGTTTCTCCACAATCCCGACATCCAATTCACGTGTCACACCATCCACCTCCAACTCCAACCGCACCAGCGGGTATGACCGAGTTGCATTAATACCCTGCACCACTACCACCCGAGCCACATTTATAGGGTAGCCAGTCAAGTTATTCATCAGAGTCTGGGAAGCACCTGTATCACGCAAGACCTCTACTCCATGCTTGCGCCCCGCCCACATCACGCAACCCCGTCCTCTATGGTCGCAAAAAACATCCTGAGCAGGGTTCGAGCCTCCCAGGTGCTTCTGCATTGGCTGTGCCTCAGCCTCTGACGAACTGCCCCGGGCAAACTCAGAAAACTTCGGAGACACACCAATGTTGCAGGCCAAAGACACAGCTGCTGTAGGTGGTTTGCTAGGACAGACTCTTGCAAAGTGCCCCTTTTCATGACAATGATAACACTCCAACTCCCCTCTGGGCTTCCCTTGGTACTGGGAAGGGCCCGGCCCCTTCTTAAATGGGACGGTGCTAGTCTTGTGGTCAGTCTTGGTATCATAGCTCTTGTACTTGTTTGCATAATGTATATCACTAACTCGGGGGGGTGGGGTGTCACGCCCCTTGTTACCTGCCTCACTACGCTGGGCAGACCCGCACCCACGAATTAATGATAGCCGGAGGTCAGCCATCTCAGCTGCCTCCTGTAGAGTTTTAGGGTTCTTTTCTTTAATAGTTAAAGTCATATCTGCACCAGTACACTTATAAAACTGCTCGAGCAGAAACAGCTCAGTCAACTGTTCGGCCGTCTCAGCTTTCTCAGAACGTGTCCAGTTAGCAAGTGCATCTTTTAAGTCCCGGGCATGTTCAAGAAAGGTCGCCTCCCTAGTCTTCGTAACACCCCGAAACTTCAATCGATATGTTTCTGGTTGCAACTCGTATGCCCGTAGGACAGCTCTCTTCAATACTGGGTAGTCAATGCAAGACTCTAAAGGCAGTGCATCATAAGCCTTCAGACCCTTACCCGTAAGTCTTGAGGAGACTAGAGCTGCCCACTTCTCTTCAGGCCAATTATGCTCCCTACACTTCTTCTCAAAACGATTAAAAAATTCTGTGACTTCAGTTTCACTAAATGCCGGCACCAATTTGACTAAGTGAGACAAGGACTGTTCTCTTACTTGGCCCTCACGGCCCATCCGAATCCCTGTCGACTCTGCACGAGTCTTATCTAAATCTATTTGAGCACAATATTTCTCTGAGTCGTACCTAAGCTCAGCCTCGTGCCTCCTAATCTCAGCCTCAATCTCCTTCTCCTGCTTCCTAGTCTCATTCTCCTGCTTCCTAGTCTCATTCTCCTGCCTCCTAGTCTCATTCTCCTGCCTCCTAGTCTCATTCTCCATCTCCTGCTTCCTAGCCTCATTCTCCATCTTAGCAAGCTCGAGTTTAAATATCATCTCAGGAGACAGGCCGGAAGAGGGAGCTGCCACTACTGAAGGAGGGGGGGCAAGAACTGGGGAACCACCATACGCACCGCCCGAGGGCACTCCAATCTTCCAATGCTCATCCCTCTGTGGGAGAGTGCTAACCTCCGGCAACTGAGTGGACAGCACTGTGGGAGTCGAGTGAGAGGGGATCTGGGGAGGAACCCCCCCAAACGCCCTCTCCTCCGAAACCCCATGTCGCCCACGCAACACCCAGGAAATCAGCTCCCCCTTGGACATCCCTCCTACATTGGATAGACCCAAAACCTTGGCTATCAGGTGCAAGCCATAAACATTCACCCCAGTCAGCCTCTCCTCCGTCACGTGGTACCGCTTACTCACAAAAAGTCTAGCATCCTCCTCACTAGTTACTAACGGCACCTCCTCACTTAGCATCTCTCGCTCCTCGTCAGTACTAGGGCCCGACATACTGAAGTTCACCAAAAAATTCTCGAGACAAAAGTGTTAAACTCCCTTATGCAAGCACTAATTACTAAATTAACTGGAGTCTCTTAAATGCTCTCCTAATTGCCTTACAAAAAAAAAAAATATTCTTCAATATGTACGCTAAAGTACGAACAAACAAATGTTGTACAACTCTGCAAAAAATTATACTGTTCACAAAATCCTAAGCAAGGTCGCCATTTGTTACGACCGGGCACTCGGGTACACTAGGGCTCTTACACAGGACTCGAGTATGGCTCGCTGCCACAACGGAAACACACGATCCCAACCCCAGAGTACTGCCAGCCGAACAAAAAACGCCACTACCCTCCAGAGTTCTATCTGCTATAACGGGGTATACAAGAACTCGGTACTAGCGTTTCACACAACAGACTAATAACAGACGGGAGTTATCTAGTCTGGTCAACAATCAAACAAAGAAGAAAGTACTACAACACTAAAGAATAGTGTTGGCCGAAGCCGAAGTAATCCACCCTTGAACTAAGAACTTAAGAAGTCCTCCACCCTCTACTTCGGATCGGCACTATTACGTTACGTTAAACAATAGTCCTCGAGCATCAAGCAAGGAATCTTCTGATAAGTTAGATGCTTCTCGAATACTCATAAGAAGTAAGTATCGGATTTTGAACAGCAATTTAATGAATAACTCACTGGTAATTAAAGGCTTTAAATTGACATAAGAAGAATTATAAGAATAAGCAATAGGATATGGCAAACATTAAGAAGAAGTACTCCGACAATGCACTGGCAATAGCCTACTAAGATTGTGCTCGTGGGCCACTAATCTCTGAAGTAGCTAAGCGTGCCACACATGAAATCAATAGTGCTTAAACAATAATATACATAAGGAGAAGCTTCAATACTATACTGTATCTGCTGGTCGAGCAAAGTCTAGCTGGGATATCTAAGGTTAAGAGACAATGGCTGAGCAAGCGGCTCGTAGCCTAGCGAGGTCCTTAAGACTGTGCGGCCAAATTACGGTAATTGACGGGATGCTCTCTTGAGAGATCCAGATCACTAGTATCTGGTTCTCTCCTGGCGATCCTCTCAAAGTCAAGCAAATGAGATAGCACAGTGTTGGGTGGCACAGGCAAAAGCCCTCACTCGCAACACAGTGCTAAACTCCCACGGTACACAATCAAAAAGACCCCCTAGGCTTCCCACGTCTCCGTTGCAATTGTGCTGGTTCAACCAACCTAGCACTCATAGGAAATCACAACTCTAGGAACCCTATCCCAGTCTAGCATTACCTAAACCAGCAGAAAACAGGAACATGAATAATAGTACACAGGGAAATACATATACGAGTGCAACAAACATCAATCAATCCTATTCTAGTTAACCCTTCCAAAAATAGGCTATCTAACAGGCACTTATCTCGTGAGAACTCAAGCGATAATACTTTGGCTGACTAAATCTGCACCAAAGGGGTCATTGGTTAAAAAGGGACGAGAAGAGAAGAAAATAGGCTGTTCAGAGAGTAGAGAAAGTTCACATCAGTCGGAAGAATATCGATAGTTGCAAGGGATATGAGAGGTCGCTTTGCCTGATGAGTTCTGATCTAAAAATGGCGAGACCTCCCTTTTTATACTCGGCCCCGTAGCGAGCATAACGGCAATCATGACGTCACATTCTCTCTCTCAATCTGGGATCGACAAAGGATTCCCACGCTCTTGATGAGGGGGGAGGGAGGGGGGAAGGAGGGAGGAGGGAGTGAGGCCTACACACCTCGTGGCGCGCACACTGTCCTCCGTTACATAATATCTCTCTCCTCTCATCATTACATACAAGTCCCACACACAATACTTATATCTAATGATATAAAATAGAACTCGTTGACTTATAAATAAACAAAATACATTATGATAATACTTATAGTACAACGGTTCACATAAACTGAGTTAGGAAACTCTACACAGACTACAGCCAAAGTTCCTGCCCCGACGATCCTAGCGAGAGTGGGGCCTGACTGGGCGTTCTGTACAGCATGCTCATACTCGACATGCGTCACAATCTTTTGTCTGTGTACCTTGGAGTTTAGACTGTGTAGTGCGTGAGGGCTGCTTGCCTAATCCACCCAACACTGTTCTAACTCTATTTGCTTTTACTTTTGAGGGTCGCCAGGAGGATACTCTATACTTGAGATAGAGAATCCTCAAGAGAGCATCCCTTCATATTAACGTAATCAGGCCGCACAAACCCAAGGTCCACACTAGGCTAGGAGCTGCCTTGCTCCACCAGAATTCTGTACCTTTGCGCATCCCAGCTAGACTTTATTAACCCGGGTAGACATTAGCTGGATTCGATCATATACTCTTTTATGCATTCCCATTATTTCTACACAAGCATTTTGAGGTCTAGGTTGCTGTAGAGTGTGTTACAACCCAAAGTTTGGAGAGACTAGTCGAACTAGCTTAGTTAAAGATTTGGCCCCGAAGGAGTCTAGAGGGTGACCTTTAGGTTGAACACAAAGACTGAACTTTAATTTAAGGGTGTTCAGTATGGATAAGTACTTTTATTAATTTAGCACTTGTATTAAGGTAAAGTCTCTTTAAGAGTAGTTCTCGTATTTTAATATTTATTACTAAGATGATATTTTAATTTAAGAGTTGTTCTCGTATTTTAATCAGATTTCAAAGTAGTCTTCTGGATATTATATAGGGTTAATCTTCCTCACTTCATTTAATCATTTAGGGTATAAATATATATGGATAAGAAAAGAATACACAATTTTTGTTAATATAATAAAATAAAATTTAAGTAATATAACAAAACTATTATGTATTATATAATTATAATTTAAAGTTATAAAACAAAATAAAACAAATACAATGGTAATTAATATTAATGCAAAATATTTAATTTATACAAAATGAAAACAAAAAGAAAATCAAAATGAAAATATAAGTTATAGTCACGATATCTCCCGTAGTCAAACCGAAGGGGGGTAGTTCCTGGAGTTTTAAAACAACGCTTTCTGGAAGCGATATTCCCGAGAACGTTGCACCGAGTAAGTCTAAGATAACACTGACCCCACTCATTATTCCCGTCCCATCATTGACTACGGTAGATTTAATGTGACCAGAAAAGAAACTTCCACCCCCTGGTGGTCATGAGCAGAGATACCATTGAACTTTAATTTGAATTACATATTTATTGAGCGAGACTTCGAAACTCTGCTCGATCAAAATGAGAGGGATAGAAGTAAGAAGGATATTGGGATGCGAAGTTTCGGGCCTCTGTTGGTTTGGTTGCTTGAAGCCCCGACCCCGATCTCAGACTGGTTGATGCGTTTGAAGGGTGGAAGTGAACCCGTACAGTCAGAGCCTACAGGTCCGTGACACCTCCCCCCTTAAAGTCCTCGAAGGGGAGCGAAGAGGACTAGGTAGCGAGAGGAGGAATAGGCTCCGCTGTAGGTGGAAGATCTCTTGACAAGGCGTCTGCAATCCGATTGTCTACCCCACGAATATGGCGAACAATGAGATGGTACTCCTGTAACTTTAGAGCCCACCGGAGAAGTCGTTGGTTGTTGTTCTTCATCTTGTGCAGAAAAGTAAGCGGGTTGTGGTCAGTATAGATGATTGGTGGATAGTGCTGAGGGAGATAACATTCGAACTTCTTCACCGCTGATACCATCGCCAAGCACTCCTTCTCCACTGTGGAATAACTCCTCTGGTGTCTCTTCAGTTTGGCGGAGAAGTACGAGACAGGATGTAGGACGCCAGTTGTCTTATCTGGTTGCAGAAGTACTGCCCCGACTCCTCTATCACTCGCATCAACCTGAAGATGGTAAGGCAATGCGGAATCAGGAGCATGAAGTACCAGGTAGGATGAAAGGAGGCACTTCAGTTGGTCAAAGGCAGCAGTACAGGTGGGAGTCCAGACAAACTTAATTTTTGGGCTTGTAAGATCTGAGAGGGGCGCTGATATGGCTGCAAAGTTCGGACAGAATCTGCGGTAGAATCCGCACATCCCTAAAAACCGCATGATGGATTTGCGGTCAGTTGGCTGGGGAAAGGCGGTGATGGTCTCTACGTTAGCTTCCTTGAGACGTGCAGTACCCTGACCCACCACATGGCCAAGGTAGGTCACTGATCCACGTCCAAAGCAAGACTTGGCTAGGTTGATGGTGAATCCAGCAGCAGCCAAGCGCTCCATCAGCCTGTCCAGTCTGGAAAGATGATCTTCCCAAGTATCTGAAATAATCACGATGTCATCTAAGTAAGTGTCTACACCTTCTAAATCCTGAATAGTATATGACATGACCCTTTGAAATGTGGCAGGAGCATTCATCACGCCAAAAGGCATGACTCTATATTGGAAGAGCCCAAAAGGAGTGGTGAAAGCCGAGATGATTTTAGCTCTATCGGTCATCCCAATTTGGTAATACCCCTTCTGCAAGTCTATGGTTGAAACTACCTTAGCAGCCCCTACTTTATCTATTAGGTCATCAATTCTAGGTAGTGGATATGCATCAGGGACTGTCACTGCATTTACTTTCCTGTAATCAGTACACAGCCTACTACTACCGTCTGGTTTTGGGACTAATAAAGAGGGTGACGCCCAAGGGGAATGACTTGGTTCCACTAAGGACTTCTCCAACATAAAGTCAATTTCCTTTCTCATGATCTCTTGCTTCTGAGGGTTTAGTCTGTATGGTGATTGTTTGATAGGTCTTACTTCTGGTGAGGTCAAGATAACATCGTGATGATGGTCCTTGCAAAAGCCAGGGACATCCAATGTGACTGAAGGGTAACTTATAAGCAATTTCCTAAGATCATCTCTACGTGATGGCGACATGTCCGACAAATATTGATCTAAGGTACATAATAGTTCGCTGTTCTTTGGGCTTCCACAAGGTGAAGGAAGATCACCAAACTCAATCACATCAGAGTCTCCTACCTTTTGCAATTCCCACGAGTCTGGTACAGAATGTGGTACAGTATTTACAGCTAGTATTGGGGTATTCTCCTCAAGCGGCCTTTCTATGTAAGCCTTCATCTGGTTTAAGTGAACAATCCTTTGATCCTTCCTTCGATCAGGTGTGCGAACAACATAGTTTAGCTTGGAAAGTTTCTGAGAGACTACATATGGGCCACAAAATTTGCTTTTTAATGGACTACCAGGAATGGGCAGGAAGAGAAGGACTTTGTCTCCAGGACTAAATGTTCTACTTTCAGACTTGCGATCGTAGTGGGTTTTCATTCTTGACGGACTCTTCTCAAGGTTGACCAGTGCTAGCGCTCTTGCATTTGACATCTGAAGTTTTAACTCATTGATGTACTCTGCAACTGTGCGAGAAGGATGATCAGATACTTCCACAAACCAAGAATCTTTCAAGACCTTTAGAGGGCCTCTGATCTGACGCCCATATAGCAACTCAAAAGGGGAGTATCCTAGCGACTCTTGAGGGCACTCTCCAACGGCAAAAAGAAGCCAGTCAATGTTGGCATCCCACTCTTTCTCAGTCTCAAAACAAAACTTTTTTATCATGGATTTCAGAGATTGATGGCGTTCTAGGCAACCCTGGGTCTGAGGTCTGTACGCAGTGGCTATCTTCTTATCTACCTCTAACTCCCTCAGTACTGCTTTCATTAGGTTACTTGTAAAATTTGACCCCTGATCACTCTGAATTTCTTTAGGAATGCCTACTTTTGTGAAAAGATGCAACAGATGGGACACAATAGTCTTAGCCTTGATATCTTTTAAAGGGAAAGCCTCAGGATACCCAGTTGCAGCACACATTACGGTAAGTAGATACTGGTTCCCTTTCTTAGTTTTGGGAAGAGGCCCTACACAATCAATTACTATTTTCTCAAAGGGCTCTGTAGTGACAGGGATAGGAGCAAGTGGAGCTTTAGGGATGGTCTCATTTGGCTTTCCTACTATCTGGCAAGTGTGACGAGACTTTACAAATTTGGTTACATCTTTTTTCATGTTAGGCCAAAAGAAATGAGCTAGGATCTTTCTGTATGTATTTCTCTGTCCCAAATGACCAGAGTTTCCGTCATGAGCTAATCCCATTACAGCAGATCTGATGGAGGTAGGGATGATTACCTGATGTACTATAGACCAAGTATCTGAGTCAGGACTATCAGGCGGGTAAAAACTACGCATAAGGACCCCTTTGTGATAGTAGATGTTAGGGTTTTTCCCATTTATGGGTGTGTCATCAGCAATGTGCCTAAGCTTAGCAAGTGAAGTGTCTGCCTCTTGAGCTTTTATTAGGTTTTCCCTAGACATGATCTGGGTGAACAAGGTATCCTGACCTGAGGGTGAGAGAGAGTCATTCGACACTGCAGCAGTTTGTGAACGGGTGACAGCGCAAACCGGGAAAATATGTGGTTTCTCCTGATCTAGCTTTGCAGTAGGACTGTGTAACATGAGTTTGTCTCTCACTATCATGTCAGGAATCATCCCATGTCCAGTCAAGTCATTTCCTAAAAGGAAAGTTACCCCCGGAATAGGAAGATCTGTATCCAAGACGGCTACTCTAACTGACCCCTGGATCAGGTCACTGCCTATCTGTATATCAGCCATGTCTGCAGTATGACCAGAGCGTAAAAATTTAAGTGTAACTTTTCCCCCAGTGTAGTGGTTCTCAACTGAAGGCAAGGCAGTCTTACACAACAAGCTTTGGGCTGATCCAGTGTCTCTTAAGATGGTAACTGGGTAAGTCTGTGGGTCATCTGGAAGAGAGACAGTACCAGGTACCTTAAAGGCAGAAAAAGGATCAGAAGAGGCATTCTGGGTATGTATACATGTTATAGGTGCCCCAGAAGGTTTTGTTTGTTTTTGAGGTCTTTGAGAAGTGGCAAGTGTGAGTTTGTATGCAGCAGAGGTCTTACACTTAGGATGTGTACACTGCATGATGTTATGCCCTGTCCGTTTACAATATGAGCAGAAGTCTTCAGACTTTCCTTAACTTTGAGATGGGCTTTTGGGAGCATTTGTTTGCGACATGACCTTAGACACAGGGTTATAGCTTGAGGAGAATCTCACATTTGGGGTTTTTGTCCTATCATAGCTTGGTACAACCCTATGGATTAAAGCATAACTGTCAGCTAATTGAGCAGCCTTGGTAAAGTCATTCACTCCCTTCTCCTCTATATATACTAGCATACTGGGCGGTAACCTACGCTTCCACTCCTCTAGAACAACAAGGTTAACTAACTCTGTGAAGGTGGTGACTTTTTTTAGCAGCTAACCATTTTTTAAGCATCCGTAGTTTATCCATGGCAAACTCCAAAAATGTATGTTTTTCTGGCTTGATGTAGTTCCGAAAAGTTCTACGGTAATGATCAGCGGTGATAGCATAAGCATCTAATATAGCGCTCTTTACAAAGTCATAGTCATTAAAGTCCTCCAGGTGATTGAAAGTTTTCTGAGCTCTTCCTACGAGTTTGGGTTGGAGAAGCCATGGCCATTCCTCTTTTGGCCATTTAAGGTGTTCAGCAGTTTTCTCAAACGTGGAGAAAGATTTCTCTGAGTCACTCTCGTCAAAGGGTGGTACTAGGGAGATGTTTTTAGATAGTTGGAATCTTGGCTTCTGGGCTTCCATTTCGGTCTTCTGCAACTGTAATTTCTCTTCTTTGAGGCGTTTTGTTTCTTCCAAGTTTTGAATTTTAGCAATTTCTAGTTCTCTGTCCTTCTCTTTCTCCCGTTGTTGCGTCTCTCTGTCCTTCTCTTTCTCCCGTTATTGTGTCTCAAGTTTCAAGAATTCTAGTTGCCGATCTTTCTCTTTCTCCTGAACCTCGTGCAGAAGCTGCTGCCGAAACTTCTCCCTTTCAAAATCTAGTCTGTCTTCTGACCACGGCTCAGGAGATGGAGAGTGTTTCCCCTTGGAGTTTTCCTGTATGGTACTCTGGGAATCTTCATCATTATCAGCCATTATCATTGAACTACTCATGGGAGTAAGTGAATCTACAGCTTCAGCAGGTAAGATTTCTCTATTTGTCAGTTCTTCTATGACTGTTTTTCAGGATTTCCTTAGTGTGTGAACTCTCATAGCTTATGTCAAAGGAATAAGCTATAAACTTCCAATCATCCTTGGAGATCACCTGACCTTTAAGTTTGTCTATAGAGGGCTCTCGACAAAATTGTTTAGCATTAAACTTTGCCATTTTGATTTTAATTAGGACTAGATGAGGTAGAGAAGATTACCGCTCAATTTATACTAAACTGACAGCTAATGTATAGAGGATGGGGTTACTATAGCTTCACTGGTTTTATAATATAAAGACTGGAATGAACAGCAATATTGACTAATATGGACTTGCTTTATAGTTACCGGTAATGGTAGATTACTAACCCTGGATAACCATTAACAAGTGCATACTATATGGACTAGGGATATTCCTAGTAGAGACGGGTTACCTAATAGTCAGGTTGACACTAATATCCCAAATCAATATGATTAGTGTGAGTAACTCCCACCTGTTGAGCGAACTATGGTCGACAACAACAGGAGGGTTGATAAGTAAGGACGACAGACAAGAACCTGACCATTAGTGAACCTCGTGAGACACGATCCCTTGATATCGAAACTAAAGGAAGAAGGCATGAGATTTATGTGCGTTAGGAGATCCTACTTCTAGTTACAGATATATGTTAGGTGATCGTGGATGGTCTCCTATAGTTTTGATTTGCTATAAAAGACTAGTTTAACTGGTCATTCCTATTCTGAAGAGATTCTACTTAAAGAGGGGCGACTCAGATAGGTGACCGATGTGCGAAAACGCTAATTTCGTCACATGAAAGATTAAGAGATTGATACACAATGTCCACCACCGTCTGCCTAGTGTTAATGAACATGGATGAATATGAGGATTTGAGATGACGAGTGATCCGGACTATCTCGTAAACCACAGAACTTCCCCAACTTATGACCAACCTGAGCTATTACCTCTAAAATGCACAAACCGACTAAAGGGAAAGGAATGTATTTAAGCATCAGGAGTAATATAATAATTCAGGCTAAAGATATCGTGACGAAAAGATAAATAATTAAATTTATGAATTTACTATGAACATTAGAAAACCCAATTCATACAATGAAGTGCAGAGATTAATCAGAAAAGATCCCGGTCAGACCCCCAATATGTTACAACCCAAAGTTTGGAGAGACTAGTGGAACTAGCTTAGTTAAAGATTTGGCCCCGAAGGAGTCTAGAGGGTGACCTTTAGGTTGAACACAAAGACTGAACTTTAGTTTAAGGGTGTTCAGTATGGATAAGTACTTTTATTAATTTAGCACTTGTATTAAGGTAAAGTCTCTTTAAGAGTAGTTCTCGTATATTAATATTTATTACTAAGATGATATTTTAATTTAAGAGTTGTTCTCGTATTTTAATCAGATTTCAAAGTAGTCTTCTGGATATTATATAGGGTTAATCTTCCTCACTTCATTTAATCATTTAGGGTATAAATATATATGGATAAGAAAAGAATACACACTTTTTGTTAATATAATAAAATCAAATTTAAATAATATAACAAAACCATTATGTATTATATAATTATAATTTAAAGTTATAAAACAAAATAAAACAAATACAATGGTAATTAATATTAATGCAAAATATTTAATTTATACAAAATGAAAACAAAAATAAAATGAAAATATAAGTTATAGTCACGATATCTCCCGTAGTCAAACCGAAGGGGGGTAGTTCCTGGAGTTTTAAAACAACGCTTTCTGGAAGCGATATTCCCGAGAACGTTGCACCGAGTAAGTCTAAGATAACACTGACCCCACTCATTATTCCCGTCCCGTCATTGACGACGGTAGATTTAATGTGACCAGAAAAGAAACTTCCACCCCCTGGTGGTCATGAGCAGAGATACCATTGAACTTTAATTTGAATTACATATTTATTGAGTGAGACTTCGAAACTCTGCTCGATGAAAATGAGAGGGATAGAAGTAAGAAGGATATTGGGATGCGAAGTTTCGGGCCTCTGTTGGTTTGGTTGCTTGAAGCCCCGACCCCGATCTCAGACTGGTTGATGCGTTTGAAGGGTGGAAGTGAACCCGTACAGTCAGAGCCTACAGGTCCGTGACAAGAGACACAACCAGCATAGACCGGTTTTGTTAATAGGAGTACTACTTTTTCGTGGCGAGCATTATTACTGTTGCACCGCTTATAATATTCTTGTGTCCAATAACATTATAGGTCCAGCCTTTTCGTGTATTTAGCCTACACGTGCATTGTCCTGCCTCCTTCTATTTTGTGGTTCCATTTCCGATACGTTCTTCTTAGTAGCATCCGACATTATTCAGAAGATTCCTTGTTCGGTGCTTGAGGACTTTACAACACTTTCTTTCATAAAGGAGTGACAGATATTATTGATTAAAGTAACGTTAAGTAACCCTTCTTCTTGTTTGCATTAGATCACTCTTGTGATTTAATTAAGTTAACTATCTTTTCCTTGTGTACCATAACTAAGCAACCATATGTTATAGGTAATAGGCTGTTTCAGAGAACATCAGCCTATAGTAGAAGCACATAGATACTGAGAGTTAAGATACCCCGCTATCGCAGATATAACTCTGGAGGGTATAATTATGTGTTCTTTGTTCGACGGGATTATATATCAGGGGTTGGATCTAGCGTTTCCGTTGTTGCATTTATGCCAGTCGAGTCCAATGTATAAAAGCCACTGATTTATACGAGAACCGATCGTAACAAATGGCGACCAATCTCAGGATTTGGTGAACTGATATATAATTGCAGGTTATTGTGCAGACAGTGAACATTTGTTGATTTTGTGGAATATTTTTTGAGGACATGCAAGAATTATTTTTTTAGCAAAGTAATATGACACTTAAGCGGTCTCCGAGAATTTTTTATTGTGAATATTGTGGTATAAGAGTTTGGGGTACTTCTTTTTTGTGTATCAAAGTGAAAAATCTTCAGTGAGCATCATGTCTTATAGCGGATCAGTGCCGGATGAAGACACAGTACGTGATGTAGAAGCTGAGGAGCAGCAGCATGGGCAGGTTGTTAACTTGGTGAACAGTGAGGAGGATGCAAGGAATTTTTTACAATGGCCTGTTACTTCCGACCGGTTGGTGGGTGTGAATCGGTACGGTCTCCAGTGCTTAGCCGCAGCTATCGGTCATGTATGTACTAGTGGCATGACCAAGGATGACCTGATGACGTGTGTGCTGGGTGGGGTGACTGGCGTACGAGGTAGGGTGAGTGCTCAGAGCCCTTTGGCCGAGCCTCCCCTTCACTCGACTCCCAATCCTCCTATTGGAGTACCGACCCTGAGCACGCTTCCGCAGGTTGGTAGTGACTGGCAGGGTGGTTTGCCCCTGGGGGGATCACCGGGTATTTCTAACATCATTGCATCTCCTCCTCCTCCTCAAGGTTTGACCCCGGAGATGCTCTTTCAGCTCGAGATGGCAAAGATGCAACATCAGAGTCAACAGCAGACAGAGCTAGCTGAGATAGAAGAGAGAAAAGAGCTAGCTAAGATAGAAGAGAGAAAAGAGCTAGCTAAGATAGAAGAGAGAAAAGAGCTAGCTAAGACAGAAGAGAGAAAAGAGCTGGCTAGGATGCAGCAACAGACGAGGGAAGCTGAACTTAGGACTGAAGTAGAATCTACAAGATACTGTGCCAACATGGATTTAGAGAAGTCTCGTGTTGAGATGACGGGACAGCGACTCGGTACTGGAAACCGTGCGCACGATCAGTCTCTGTCGCACCTTCTCAAACTGGTCCCTGTATTTGACGAGTCTGGTGTCACAGAGTTTTTCAATAGATTTGAGAATAAGTGCCGGGAGCATCAGTGGCCTGAAGTTAAGTGGGCGGCCCTTGTGTCCTCTAGCCTCGTAGGTAAGGGGCTCAAGACTTATGATGCACTGCCTTTGGAGTCCTGCGTTGTTTATGAGGAGCTCAAGGAGGCTGTCCTGCGGGCATATGAGCTACAACCCGAGACATATAGGTTAAAGTTCCGGGGTGTGACTAAGGGGCGAGACAGTACCTTCTTGGAGCACGCCCGGGACCTGTCCGACGCTATGGGAAACTGGCTCAGATCAGAGAAGACAACTACGTTTGATGAGATGAAACAGTTGATGCTTCTAGAGCAGTTTTATAAGTGTACGGGCAGCGACTTGACTCTAAACCTTAAAGAGATGAACCCAAGAACTCTCGTAGAAGCAGTAGAGATGGCTGATCTTCGGTTGTCACTAATTCGGGGGTGCGGCTCTGTACAGAGAAACGATGTAGGCGTTAAGGAGCGTTACCCTCCCCCTCCCCGGAATATGGACACACATAAATTTAAAAGCAATGACACCAAGACTGATCACAAACCTAGCACCGCCCCGTTTAAGAAGGGTCAGGGGACTTTTACACCTCAGTATAAGTCCAAGGGGAAATTTGAGTGTTATCACTGTCACAAAGAGGGGCACCTGGCAAAAGCTTGTCCGAGCAGACCTCCCTAGGCGGCTGTGTCATTGGCTCGCAGCATTGGGGTGCTCCAGAAGTCTTCTGTGTCTGCTGGATGCATAAGATCAGAGGATGGAGCACCGCCAGTGAAGAAGGATCCGGAAGGCTCGAACCCTGTCCGCGATGCCTTTTGCGACCATAGAGGGCATGGCTGCATGAAGTGGGGGGGCAAGAATCACGGGGTACAGCTTTTGCGTGACACAGGTGCCTCTCAGACACTCTTGAAGAATTTCACTGGTAGACCCATAAACGCGGTGTGGGTAGTTGTGGTGCAGGGAGTTAATGCAACTAGGTCATACCCGCTTGTTAGAATGGAGCTTGAAGTTGACGGTGTGACTCGCGAACTGGATGTGGGAATCGTGGAGAAATTGCCTGTTGGGGGCGTCGACCTCCTTCTCGGCAATGACTTTGCGGTGCCTGCTTCTAAGGTTTCACCCTTAGTCGTTGCCGAGGAGCCGGCCGACGTGAGTAGGGAGGAACAGGAGTGGGTTGAGAAGTGTCAGGTGCAACCAATGGCGTGTGTTGTAAACAGATCTCTCGCATCCAGGGAGTCACAGCCTAACCATCAGTCTTCAAATAAGCGGAGGAACGGTCACGAGAAGGTGCTGAAAGCTGATACGGTGGAGAGTCTAGTACCAGCAGCGCTTCTCGGGGACTCAGTATTAGCACCGTTATTAGAGTCTGGAGAAGCACCACCACCTGTCACTGAGAGTGTAGAGGCAGGGCTTAAAGAGACTCAGAGGCAGCAACGGTATACACGGAGAGAGCAACAGGATGCAAAGTTCGATGTTGGGGGAGGGCATGAGTTGTTTCGCAAACACTTAGACAGGCTAGCTCCCTCAGATATTCGCAAATTGCAGCTAGAAGACCCGGAGGTTCTAAAGTGTAGTAACGGTGCTGTCGAACTCGAAGAGGACAGGGATGCAAAGTCTGGAATTTTTTTTTTCATTGATGGCATCTTGTATCGGCGATTCCAAGACCCGCAGAGAAGTTGGGAGGGTGGGTCAGGAGTGGTAGACCAGCTGGTAGTACCGAGGGTATGCAGGGATAGCCTACTTAGGTTGGCTCATGATGTACCGCTGGCGGGACACTTGGGTGTCCGTAAGATGGTGGCGGCTTTGGGGAAACTGTTTTGGTGGCCTGGTTTGAGAGCACAAGTGGTGTCATCGGTGGCAATGTGCAGTGTGTGCCAAAAGGTCGGGAAACCTAACCAGAGCATCCCAAAGGCTCCGTTGCACCCAATTCCCGTCAATGGGCCTCCCTTTAGTAAAGTAGTAGTCGACATGGTTGGCCCCCTCCCCCCCACAAGTGCCGGAAATAAATATCTCTTGACAGTCATGGACGTAGCAACTCAGACGCATACCCGATGAGAAATGGTTTGGCGAAGACGGTGATCCGTAACTTGCTATTATACTTCTCTCGGTACGGATACCCGCAGGAGATACAGTCAGACCAAGGATCGAATTTCACCTCCAACTTGTTCGTTCAGACAATGAAGCAGCACGGGATAGTCACTGTAGTGTCATCTGCTTATCACCCAGAGAGTCGGGGGGTGTTAGAGAGGTGGCATTCCACTCTAAAAAGCATGCTTCGCTGCTATTGTCTTGAGAACGGCAAGGACTGGGATCTTGGCCTGCCGTATGTGTTATTCGCTGCACGAGAGGTACCTGGGGATAGTTTGGGGTTTAGCCCTAATGAGCTTGTGTTTGGACACTGCATCAGAGGGCCTCTCCACATGGTAAAGGAGATATGGGAAGGCACCGCTAAACCATGTTCTATGCTTAAGTATGTCCTTGAGAGTAGAGAACGAATGTTGCGTAGTCTGGAGTTGCCTGGCCGCAATCTGGTAGGCTCTCAGGCCCTCATGAAGGACAGGTACGACCACAAGGTGAAACTCAGGGAGTTTCACGTGGGTCAGGAGGTGTTGATACTACTCACTCTTGTAGGTCACCCCTTATCCGCAAAGTACGCTGGTCCTTATAGGGTAGCAGAGAAGCTCTCGGACTTAGATTACCTGGTGGCCACTCCAGACAGGCGTAAGAGGAATCAGTTATGTCATATCAACCTGATGAAGGAGTATGTGAGGCGCCCACCTGAGCCTCTCACTGTCCCTGTGATGACTTTCAGCAGTCAAGGTGGAGAAGGAGAACGGGACAGTCATGCGCAGGTGGATGAAAACTGGGATTATCATGTTTCTGCAGATCAGTGGGCAGGAAACACGAAACAGGCGGCTCATGAGGCTTTGCAACACCTACCTGAGCAACAGCATGTGGCTGTCGAGCGCCTATTTTGTTTATACCCTACTGTATTTGCGTAACACCCAGGCCTCACTACTCAGGAGGTGCACGACGTTGACGTCGGAGACCACCCACCCTTCAAATCAGTGCCCTATAGGGTGCCCCCTATTAAACTTCCGGCCCTCCGGGCAGAGTTGGAGTATATGTTGCAACAGGGACTGATCGAGAAGGGGGCGGTAAAGTGGAAATCTCCCGTAACGCTGCAACCTAACCCGGATGGCAAGGTGCGCTTCTGTGTTGATTACCGCAGGCTAAACGGCTTGACTCCCACCAACCCATATCCTCTTCCCCGGGTCGATGACTGTGTAGACAGATTGGCAGGGCCAAGTTCTTGACCAAGGTGGACCTGGTAAAAGGTTACTGGCAGGTGCCATTGTCTGAACGGGCGAAAGAGGTGTGTGGTTTTGTGGTGGATGGTGCTACATATCGTTGTAATGTCATGCCGTACTGTCTAAAGAACGCACCAGCGACCTTCCAAAGCTTGATGAACGAGTTAGTGGCTGACATTCCGAACTGTACCGTGTACCTGGACGACGTCATTATCTACGATGACGATTTCAAGAGCCACTGTGAACATGTAGAATCCTTATTTAAGAAATTAAGCGAGGCAAACTTGGTGGTCAACCTGGGAAAGTGTGATTTTGTGCGGGCTACCGTGCAGTATCTGGGGTTCATGGTGGGTTTGGGCCAGGTGTGCCCCCCACAGAACATGATATTGGCTATTAACCACTTCCCCAGGCCGTCCACCAAGAAGCAGATCATGAGGTTTTTGGGCATGATTGGTTACTACCGCCGCTTTATAAAGGGCTATTCTACTGTGCTGGCTCCTCTGACGGACCTATTGGCCAAAGATAGAAAGTTTAAGTGGGCGCCTGAGTGTGAGAGGGCTTTTTTGCTAGTAAAACACCTGTTGTGTACTCACCCAATCCTCAGGGCCCCGGACTTTAGCCGACCATTCCAGCTGGCAACTGATGCCAGTGGTGTGGGGGCTGGTGCCATTCTGATGCAATCAGACGAAGATGGGCTGGAGCACCCAGTCAGTTTCTTCTAAAACAAAGTTCAACTCGGCGCAGAAGAACTTTTCAGTAGTTGAGAAGGAACTGCTGGCGATTGTGCTAGCGCTCAGGCACTTTGAGGTGTATGTTCCAGCCTATGGACCAGTTGTGGTGATCTACACCGACCATCACCCCCTCAAGTTCCTGAATCAATTCCATAACCGGAATATGAGGCTGACCAGGTGGTCATTAATGTTGCAGGAATACAACCTAGACATACGCCATATTGCCGGTTCTGAGAATGTGATTGCAGATTGCTTATCGAGGATGGAAGACCCGGGGTAGATCATCACAAGGGTAGCCTCCTACTTTGGTTTGATTAGTATGTTTACGTCTGGTGCTTGTTGGCTCGCGTGGGTAGCCCAGCGTATTGGGTCGTAAAGTAGGAGTTGCTGTGTTGGTATAGAAGAAAAAACTAGGCTGCCCCTGTAGTGCAACCGCCATAAACATATTAAAAATATAAAAATCCTATAAAAACTCTTTCTTTGATAGTTAAATTTTTGTTTAAGTATGTTATAGCAGAAATTCTGAGTTGTACTCCTCTCAGAATGCTGGGCTAGTGAAGCTCGCTCTTATGATCATAACTATGTAATTTAACCTATTGTGTTGGGAGGGGTTGTTCATTTTTATAATGTGTTATTTTGAAGAGAACTGTGCTTTACATTTCATTGTCGCTGGGTGACTAGGAGTGGCGAATTTTGTATGGGTTCTGCGTGTCAGATTTAGAGCTCATAGTTGGAGCCTCTTAAAAAATCTTGGGTGGGGTGTGACGCTCACCGCTTCCCCCAGAACCGCATGGCTTACTCGCTAGGACTCGCTAGGGCAGATAATGTAGCTACAGTCTACCTATCATTGTGTACTTTCCTTCTCGAGAAAGCTTGTGTTGCAGACAGTTCAGAACTGTTCTTTGTTTTCGTCTGTCACAATCCTTTCTATTTTATTTAGTCAATTGAAAGTATTGTGTTAAGTAGTGGAATGATGGGAAGGCGAGCGGGAGAGAGAGAGAGAGAGAGAGACCAGGTGGTGTGACTTGGTGGTGAGTGTGGCGTGTGGCTGGCCCCCTTACATAGGCCTCGCGGGATTCGTTGCCTCCTGCCTAACACGGCCTATTAGGCGGCTGCTTACTGGGCGACTGTCGCGCGCCCTCGTGCCATTCCTGCGAACTGGGACTCCACCCATGCGGTCCCTGGAAATATCCTGGTCAGATCCGTCCCAGACAGCATACTCTAAGCATCTCTCTTGAACTGTTCCACACTCTTGTCTTAGAATCTTTCTCTTCTACTGCCTCTATCATTTCCACTACTTCCTCACCTTTTATTAATATCAATCGCCCTCTGGTTCCCTGCATCCACACCTTGAATTGGTGGCCAGACTGTATTATATGCTGGATCTCACATTTCTTATGTACTAGGCTAAGGTTGAAGATAGTCATTGTCTTTTTGGGAGATTGTATTGCTCGGACTGTCTCCATCAATCACTAATATTTCTACAGGGTTAAATAATGCTAGACTAGGGATCAGGTACCTTGCTGTTGGTGTTTTCACTGTGTGTAGGCTACTTTTGAGCTGCACGACACTACGGATTCTGTGGGTTACCTGGGTGGATCTTTTGTCTTGTGTACCTTGGAGTTTAGACTGTGTAGTGCGTGAGGGCTGCTTGACTAATCCACCCAACACTGTTCTAACTCTATTTGCTTTTACTTTTGAGGGTCGCCAGGAGGATACTCGATACTTGTGATCGAGAATCCTCAAGAGAGCACCCCTTCATATTAATGTAATCAGGCCGCACAGTCCCAAGGTCCACACTAGGCTAGGAGCTGCCTTGCTCCACCAGAATTCTGTACCTTTGCGCATCCCAGCTAGACTTTATTAACCCGGGTAGACATTAGCTGGATTAGATCATATACTCTTTTATGCATACCCATTATTTCTACACAAGCATTTTGAGGTCTAGGTTGCTGTAGAGAGACACAACCAGCATAGACCGGTTTTGTTAATAGGAGTACTACTTTTTCGTGGCAAGCTTTCTTACTGTTGCACCGCTTATAATATTCTTGTGTCCAATAACATTATAGGTCCAGCCTTTTAGTGTATTTAGCCTACACGTGCATTGTCCTGCCTCCTGCTATTTTGTGGTTCCATTTCCGATACGTTCTTCTTAGTAGCATCCGACATTATTCAGAAGATTTCTTGTTCGGTGCTTGACGACTTTACAACACTTTCTTTCATAAAGGAGTGACAGATATTATTGATTAAAGTAACGTTAAGTAAACCTTCTTCTTGTTTGCATTAGATCACTCTTGTGATTTAATTAAGTTAACTATCTTTTCCTTGTGTACCATAACTAAGCAACCATATGTTATAGGTAATAGGCTGTTTCAGAGAACATCAGCCTATAGTAGAAGCACATAGATACTGAGAGTTAAGATACCCCGCTATCGCAGATATAACTCTGGAGGGTATAATATTATATGTTCTTTGTTCGACGGGATTATATATCAGGGGTTGGATCTAGCGTTTCCGTTGTTGCATTTATGCCAGTCTAGTCCAATGTATAAGAGCCACTGATTTATACGAGACCCGATCGTAACAAAGGGGGTAGTAGCTATTATGTTCAATGTGTCACGCTGTCTGTCTACCATACTTAAAGGGGTAGTAGCTATTAATATGTTCAATGTGTCCCGCTGTCTGTCTACCATACTTAAGGGGGTAGTAGCTATCATGTTCAATGTGTCCCGCTGTCTGTCTACCATACTTAATGGGGTAGTAGCTATTATGTTCAATGTGTCCCGCTGTCTGTCTACCATACTTAAGGGGGTAGTAGCTATTATGTTCAATGTGTCATGCTGTCTGTCTACCATACTTAAGGGGGTAGTAACTGTTATGTTCAATGTGTCCCGCTGTCTGTCTACCATACTTAAGGGGGTAGTAGCTGTTATGTTCAATGTGTCACGCTGTCTGTCTACCATACTTAAGGGGGTAGTAGCTATTATGTTCAATGTGTCCCGCTGTCTGTCTACCATACTTAAGGGGGTAGTAGCTATTATGTTCAATGTGTCCCGCTGTCTGTCTACCATACTTAAGGGGGTAGTAGCTATTATGTTCAATGTGTCCCGCTGTCTGTCTACCATACTTAAGGGGGTAGTAGCTATTATGTTCAATGTGTCCCGCTGTCTGTCTACCATACTTAAGGGGGTAGTAGCTATTATGTTCAATGTGTCATGCTGTCTGTCTACCATACTTAATGGGGTAGTAGCTATTATGTTCAATGTGTCATGCTGTCTGTCTACCATACTTAAGGGGGTAGTAGCTATTATGTTCAATGTGTCACGCTGTCTGTCTACCATACTTAAGGGGGTAGTAGCTATTATGTTCAATGTGTCATGCTGTCTGTCTACCATACTTAATGGGGTAGTAGCTATTATGTTCAATGTGTCATGCTGTCTGTCTACCATACTTAAGGGGGTAGTAGCTATTATGTTCAATGTGTCACGCTGTCTGTCTACCATACTTAACCCTTTCACGCACATATGACGCAGAGGTTGCCAGAGTAGCAATAAGAAATAGAGTTTATCTCACTCTTATAATTACCTCTCCAAAATTAGTTTTCTGCCCACAGCTAACTCAAAGACAAATGCAAAGGTTGAAGTAACTAAACTATCTATCTATCTATCTATTGCCTGACGCCGTGATCCCCGAAGGGGTGGCCACGAACGAACCGCCCCCATGCACCTCTGTCCCCAGTCAGTCGACGCCCCTCCTCCCAACCAGCACCGCCTTCATTAATATAGTTCCTCACTCCATCCTTCCACCTCATATTCGGTCTACCTCTCCCCCTCTGTCCCTCCACCTCGCTCTCGTACACCCTCTTAGTCATTCTCTCGCTTTCCATACGTTCCATATGGCCGAACCATCTCAAGTTGTTCCTTTTCACACTTTCCAGCACATCTACCTCCACACCACACCTCCTTCTTACTTCCTCATTAGTCTGTCTATCCCTCCATGTAATTCCGCACGCACTCCTTAAGTAATTCATTTCCACTGCTCTCACTCTTGGTCTGAGTCTCTCAACCAACGTCCATGCTTCGCTTCCGTAAGTCAGTGTCGGGATTACCACACTGTCATGCAAGGACTTCTTCACTTCCATACTGACCACCCTATTTCTTGTTACTGCTTTTAGCGTTCCTACAACCCTCTTCCCCTGTTGTACCCTCTCCCGCACCTCTTCATCCATAGTCCCATCTTTACTCAACACACTGCCCAGATACTTAAAAGAGTTGACGATCTCCATAGCCTGACCGTTCAGCTTCATCTCACACTCTGTGACTTCACCCCTTTCGAAGACCATAACCTTGCTCTTCCCCGTATTTACCTTCAAATTCCGTTTTTCGCACACTGTTCCAAACTCATTTACCAGACCCTGCAACTCCCATTCATTATCACTCATCAGAACTGTATCATCCGCAAACAGCAGTATAGGTAGCTTCCACTCAATTCCCTCCCTTTTCAGCGATACACCAACATCCACTGCTCTTGATAGTATTTCTTTCATAACTCCATCCATATATACAGTAAACAACCACGGGGACATCACACACCCCTGTTTCAAACCAACATTCAGGTCAAAGAACTCGCTCTGCTCACTCTCCACACGTACTGTAACTAAACTAAAGGTTTATAAATACCCCTGATGGTAACAAAGGTTTTAAAGTATCCCTAATAGGCTCAAAATCGCTTCATATGTCGGACAGGGTTAAGGGGGTAGTAGCTATTATGTTCAATGTGTCACGCTGTCTGTCTACCATACTTAAGGGGGTAGTAGCTATTTGTTGGTCGATTTATATATGTATTCACCTTATGTCTTAAAATTCACATGTCTTTAAATTGACTACGAAATAGGGCGAAAGGTCATAAAATTGCTAAACTAATGGGGCAAATTTCTTAAAATCTGAAAGTTAATGGGGCTAAACGTGAAGAAGAAGGGGGTCCCGAAAAGCTCCCCCCCCCCCTAATATATAAAGAGTCCCTTCTGCGTAATTGAGGGATAAACCTTTACAACGGCACCTCGTAGTTACTTTCTACTTTGTCCTATTTTCTGAAGAGTGTAAAGAGGGGAGAAAGGGTGTTGGAGAGAGAGGAAGCTGTTGGAGTGGCTTTGATGGTATTTGGAAACTTTGAGATGTTATCCATGTCATTGGCATATAATAGAGGATGCACAACACAAACACAACCATTCTCTACGTGGAACTTCTGAAGTGGAGGGATTCCATTGATAACTTTAACTACTTGTTGCTATATGCCTATTACAGAGAGCGAGAGAGGTAGTTACATAAAGCTACATAGATACACAGACTACACAGACCTTGCAGTCCCTACTAGGCAGTCCGGACTTGATGCTAAAGTAGAATTTGCAACAAAGTGGAAGGCAAGGATAGCAAAGCAGAAGGCTCTCTCCCCACCCACCACACTCTCCGACCATAGGTCGGCATGACATATAGTTGGGGAGACAAGTCCCCCAGCAGAATGAGACAAATTTCTACTGGGAAATTCATAGTAAATAACGAAGTAGAGAAATATTATATAGTACTGATGCTTAACTTATTGTTTTTTCGTGTTACCAATAGTATTCCAACTTCCTCAAAATGGATGTCTAGACTCCTTTTGAATGTGTTAATTATTGTCTTACATTGTACCACTTTCTCTGGCAGTTTATTCCACTCGTTGACCACACTGTAGGTGAAGAAGTGCTTTGTGACATCGAGATTAGCCCTCCTGTTATTTTAATTTAATTCCATTTCCCCGAGTTAATGAACGATTATCGATTTTGAAAAGTGAATCTACATCAAGTTTGTCAAAGCCCTTTAATATCTTGAAACACTGGATTAATTAACCTCGCACTCTTCTTTTCTTAAATAAAAAAACAAAAAATCATGATATGATTTATTTCATAGTGACGGTATCAACGTTGTCGCTCTAAGTTACACCGACTTGAGTTTCTCAATGCCCTTGTTCAGATAAGGAGACCAAAATTGCACGCCATTTTCAAGAAGGGGCCTCACTATGCTTTTAAGTAATTGTACTATATTGTTCTCATTTTGTATAAGTAAAATTGTATTTAATAGAGAACAGAAGAGAGAGAGAGAGAGAGAAAGAGAGAGAGAGAGAGAATGCGCAATAGTCAACATTTGGTGCATAACGTACGAGACAGTCCTTGACACTGTTGATTAACCCTTTTAATAACTATGGCAACTATTGGACGATTTGTCTTCAGCTTAGGAAGGACGTGTGGCAAGAAAAAAGGCTACAGGCTATCTTAATTCATCCTTTCAGCCATCATATAATAATTATATCCTTCCAAAGCTTCATAATATCGTCTAAATGCAGCTGAAATAAAGACGGATATACGTCACCGGTAAAGAAGAGGTTAATGCACCAACAATGTATTACTTTCGTCGTGTAAGCAAGTGGATGGCATAATTATGAACACTGATCTCATTATATTATTGTTGATGGTGGTGGTGGTGTGGTTGTGTTATTCACCTAGACACACATAAATGTATATCTGGATTCAGTAAGGATCTCTGGGGGGGGGTGCAATACGAAGGATGTGGAAGGGAAAGGAGGGAGATAACAAGCTTTTAGCCCTTACACGCATTTATGATGCAGAGGTTGCCAGATTAGCAATAAGAAATAGAGTTCTCTCACTCTTATAATTACCTCTCCAAAATTAGTTTCCTGCCCACAGCTAACTCAAAGACAACTGCAGAGGTTGAAGTAACTAAACTAAAGGTTTCTACATACCCCTGATGGTAACACAGGCTTTAAAGTATCCCCAATAGGCTCAAAATAGCGTCATATGTCGGAGAGGGATAATATGTAAACTCACATTGGCGGGTTTTTTGTTAGTTATTATATGTGCTAAATGGCTTGAGCTTTGACATTTGCTGAACGAGGCCTTCCCAGATAACCAGTGGAAACAATAAAGATCCTTTATTACACTGATGGACCATGAGTAAGATTTTGGACAGCTCTTATGGCACATATCTAGCATTCAATTTAAGGGGAGGTTTTAGTTTGCTCCCTAGACCTCCATCAACCTTAAGAATATACCCCCAAGACATTTTTGTCTCCTAACTTACAGCATCGCTATCGTTCGCCAGTAAAATATCGCACTTAAATGGCCCGAAAGGTCTTAAAATGTACAGCAATCGGGTGAAAAAGGTCTTAAATCGCCAAGCTTATGGACCAAACGTTTAAAAATCTGAAAACGTATGGAGCTAAACATAAGGAAGAAGGGAGACCAAAAAAAACAACCCATCTCCCCTTAACGAATCGGACCTTGGACCTTACTTAAGCGCACGTAGTAGCAAAATATAATGACAAGATTATATTGACAAGGGATTCCATAGATTATAATTTGGACCTGCCAGACATACAATGGTAAGATTTATCGAGTAAAGCGAACACACACACAAACACACAGACACACTCATACACACACACACACACACACACACACACAGCTCGTAGCCTAGTAGGTAGAGCTCTGGTCTCACACACGAGGGGTCGGGGGTTCAATCCCCGGCCGGGCGGAGACAAATTGGGCTTGTCTCCTTTCATGTGTTAGCCTCAGTTCACCTAGCTGTAAATAGGTACCTGGAATAAGTGGACGACGTTGTGACGTCCCATCTGGGGTTGGCAAAAATGGTACAAGGCGAGATGGGTATCATATGGTTCACCTAAGCTGATGGCTACCTAAGCCTTCGGGCGAGACGGTACCGTCTATAGTGAGAATGGTACCATACAGATCCACCCTAAGCCTTCGTTTCCGATGTCGCCAATTGGCTAAAATACAGACTACATACACATCCACAGCCATTCCAACAGTACATAACACACTTAACATGCATTTCACGCAATACATTCCCAGTTAAGGAGGCGCGATAATAATGAGCTTAGCTCGCATTGCGTGGATTCCCCTTGACGAACAAGTAACTGAGTAACTGAGTAACACACTGTCTGGCAACAAACATCACTCTCGGGGGTGTTGTGTTATGGGGTATTATGAGCTGCTGTGAATCAGGTAATTAAGTTAATGCCAGCTTGGGTCTCTCTCTCTCTTGCATTTGCCTTTCCCGCTTTTGCTCTCTCTCTCTTTCAATCTCTCTCTCTCCCTTTCTCTCTCTCTCTCTCTCTCTCTCTCTCTCTCTCTCTCTCTCTCTCTCTCTCTCTCTCTCTCTCTCTCTCTCTCACACACATTTGCAGTTCTTACTATTGTCAACATTCTACCTCCACCCACTCCCGTTTCCTCCCTCCTGGGGCTCGGTATATTTTCTTCTTCTTCTCCTGTCTTCGCAGTTCGCTCTCTAAATGGATATAATAAGGTTTGTGGCACTTGTTCGAACTCTTGTTGGTTGTTCTATGTGTTTACTGAGTGCTAAAGTCAAGATATTACCAGGATATTGTTGAGGACAGATATTTGAGTATCATAAAGTATACAGTAAATATAATTTGTGTAATTATATAGTTGAATAGCCTCTTATTATAGCCATGTAATTGTTGGGATCCTTGCCTACTATAATACACTTTAGGTCACTGCTAATCAAAACACCCAAAGAATCTTAAAATTAAGACATTTTTACAAAATATATCTCTAACATGAATTTTTACGTGGGATTTGCTTGGCTGATTTTCATTCCTTGGCACATCAATTGTTCAAGCTTAGTGGCATCGGGCAGATTTTTAGTCTACTCACCAACAATATTTAGATCTATGTTCAGTTCTTCCAATCCTTTATGATTGCTTGCATTAACTTCATGTTAAATATCATCTGCAAACATGGACATCACTCTCAGCATGTAAACATTGTTGTCGTTGACATACAATTTGATCAACAACAGTGGTCGACCATAGACCGCCATGTAACGCCAGGTGGGACAGAGGTACATTACAAGGATGCATTATTGATATCACATCACATCAATGTATATCTTTAAGGCAGACACATACATTACAAGGATGCATTATTGATCACATCACATCAATGTATATCTTTAAGGCAGACACATAAAGAGAGATAGATAGATAGATAGCTATATACAGTATATATATATACCGGTATATATATATATATATATATATATATATATATATATATATATATATATATATATATATATATATATATATATATAGAGAGAGAGAGAGAGAGAGAGAGAGAGAGAGAGAGACAGATAGAGAGAGATATATATATATATAGATAGATAGATAGATAGAGAGAGAGAGAGAGAGAGAGAGAGAGAGAGAGAGAGAGAGAGAGAGAGAGAGAGAGAGTCATAGTCATATAGTAAGACACCTAAGGAGGGTGTGTGGGAAGGTGAGTTATGAAGGAGAGAAGAGGAGGGAGAACAACTGCGTTATTCTGGAGGTCATCAGGGATATTTTGTGCGAGAGGAAGTCATCAGGGAAGAGCATGTATATATATATATACTGTATATATATATATATATATATATATATATATATATATATATATACTGTATATATATATATATATATATATATATATATATATATATATATATATATATATATATATATATATATTATATAGTAAAAAGTTCATCAGCTGATGACCTAGGGCATCTCAGCTTCCATAGTAGAAGGGTAAGGAGGAAAAGGACGCTTGGAAACATCTTATATATTTATTTTTCAAATGTTCGGCGAACGTCTCGCAGCATCATCAGGAAAACCCAAGATCCCTATTAAAAGAAAACATACCTGTATAAATTCAACAAGAATGGGGCCACAACTGTAATTCATTCAACTTAAATTTTATCAATTACTCAGACATCTATATTGTATTTTAAAATCATTCTTAATTACTACACAATATTGTAGGAGAACCTGCAGCAGCTACATAAGTACAGCAGTATGGGTGGTTTAAAGGTTTATTTGTTTCTCATACTCTCTTTCCTCTGTCATTCCTGTTCATCTTTGGCTCAGTGCCTTGGTGACCTGCAGCAGCTACATAAGTACAGCAGTATGGGTGGTTTAAAGGTGTCTTTGTTTCTCATACTCTTTCCTCTGTCATTCCTGTTCATCTTTGGCTCAGTGCCTTGGTGATCTGTTCATCTTTGGCTCAGTGCCTTGATGACCTGCAGCAGCTACATAAGTACAGCAGTATGGGTGGTTTAAAGGTTTATTTGTTTCTCATACTCTCTTTCCTCTGTCATTCCTGTTCATATTTGGCTCAGTGCCTTGGTGACCTGCAGCAGCTACATAAGTACAGCAGTATGGGTGGTTGTTGTTGTTGTTGTTGTTCCCTAAGCTGCCTGGCCGAACAACCCCGAGTCCCTGAGGAAGGCCATGGCCATGATTGGGCTTTCCCACAGAGCTCTCATTGAGTGTAGATTGTGTTGTTGGCGTAAGTGGTTGTGTGAAATGCAGTCTTCTATGATGTGTTTAATGGTATGGGGTGCAGTGTTACATCCCGGGCAGGCGTCGACAACGGAGTCATCCAGTCTCTTCTGATAGCTCAGGAGAGCTGGATGGTGTCCGCATCTCAGCCTGGCCAGGTGGACTCTGTCCTCGCGAGGAAGGGAGGATTCGGAAGGATGGATTTCGGGAGGTCGTGCATGCAGCTGCGTGTTGTCTGTGAGTAAGTGGATGGATCGGTGAGAGATATGAGTATGGATGTGCTTCTGGAAGTTGGTTCGGGGTGGGCAGAGAGGGAGAGAGGACAATAATTGTGTGTGATACCGTGTGCTGGGTGTTGTTTTGATATTTCTTGGTGTCTGTGGGTGTGTTGCCATGTAGTTTAGTGGGTGGTCTTGGTTCGTGGAGGCTGCTGCCAGGAATTGAGTGCCTCTCATGTCCAGATGGTCTTTGACTTTGAGGATTTTGGTTTCTTGATGTAGGTGATCTGTGGGTGCAGTAGCTGTGCAGCCTGTAATGATCTTCAGGGCTTTGTTTTGAATAGTCTGTAAGGTCTTATGATGTGTTTCAGCTAGGTTAGAAGCCCAGGCTGGGCTTGCGTATTCCATCACTGATCTTATGTATTGTTTATATACTGTGGTGGTAGTTTCTTTGTTGTGTCCAAATTTTGTGTGAGCAAGTGACCTGAGGGCGTTAAGTCTGGGTGTCAGTTTCTTTTTAATGTTTGTGGTGTGCTGTTTGAATGTCATATGAGTATCATATGTTACTCCTAGGATTTTGGGTGTGTGTGTATGTGTTAGGGGTGTGTTGTTTATGGTAAGTTGAGGGATGTATTCGTGTTTTCCTGTCCAACTTGTGAGCAGGGTTGCGGTGGATTTGGCTGGGGCTAGATTAAGTCTGTTTGTAGTGCACCAGCCATGTAGTGTGTTGAGATAGGGTATGTTGTGAGAGATATGGGTGGTTTAAAGGTTTATTTGTTTCTCATACTCTCTTTCCTCTGTCATTCTTGTTCATCTTTGGCTCAGTGCCTTGGTGACCTGTTCATCTTTGGCTCAGTGCCTTGGTGACCTGCAGCAGCTACATAAGTACAGCAGTATGGGTGGTTTAAAGGTTTATTTGTTTCTCATACTCTCTTTCCTCTGTCATTCCTGTTCATCTTTGGCTCAGTGCCTTGGTGACCTGTTCATCTTTGGCTCAGTGCCTTGGTGACCTGCAGCAGCTACATAAGTACAGTAGTATGGGTGGTTTAAAGGTTTATTTGTTTCTCATACTCTCTTTCCTCTGTCATTCCTGTTCAGCTTTGGCTCAGTGCCTTGGTGACCTGCAGCAGCTACATAAGTACAGCAGTATGGGTGGTTTAAAGGTGTATTTGTTTCTCATACTCTCCTTCCTTTGTCATTCCTGTTCATCTTTGGCTCAGTGCCTTGGTGACCTGCAGCAGCTACATAAGTACAGCAGTATGGGTGGTTTAAAGGTTTATTTGTTTCTCATACTCTCTTTCCTCTGTCATTCCTGTTCATCTTTGGCTCAGTGCCTTGGTGACCTGTTCATCTTTGGCTCAGTGCCTTGGTGACCTGCAGCAGCTACATAAGTACAGCAGTATGGGTGGTTTAAAGGTTTATTTGTTTCTCATACTCTCTTTCCTCTGTCATTCCTGTTCATCTTTGGCTCAGTGCCTTGGTGACCTGCAGCAGCTACATAAGTACAGCAGTATGGGTGGTTTAAAGGTTTATTTGTTTCTCATACTCTCTTTCCTCTGTCATTCCTGTTCATCTTTGGCTCAGTGCCTTGGTGACCTGTTCATCTTTGGCTCAGTGCCTTGGTGACCTGCAGCAGCTACATAAGTACAGTAGTATGGGTGGTTTAAAGGTTTATTTGTTTCTCATACTCTCTTTCCTCTGTCATTCCTGTTCATCTTTGGCTCAGTGCCTTGGTGACCTGCAGCAGCTACATAAGTACAGCAGTATGGGTGGTTTAAAGGTTTATTTGTTTCTCATACTCTCTTTCCTCTGTCATTCCTGTTCATTTTTGGCTCAGTGCCTTGGTGACCTGCAGCAGCTACATAAGTACAGCAGTATGGGTGGTTTAAAGGTTTATTTGTTTCTCATACTCTCTTTCCTCTGTCATTCCTGTTCATCTTTGGCTCAGTGCCTTGGTGACCTGCAGCAGCTACATAAGTACAGCAGTATGGGTGGTTTAAAGGTTTATTTGTTTCTCATACTCTCTTTCCTCTGTCATTCCTGTTCATCTTTGGCTCAGTGCCTTGGTGACCTGCAGCAGCTACATAAGTACAGCAGTATGGGTGGTTTAAAGGTTTATTTGTTTCTCATACTCTCTTTCCTCTGTCATTCCTGTTCATCTTTGGCTCAGTGCCTTGGTGACCTGCAACAGCTACATAAGTACAGCAGTATGGGTGGTTTAAAGGTTTATTTGTTTCTCATACTCTCTTTCCTCTGTCATTCTAAAACTTCGATAAAACTATCGATAAAACTATCTAAAACTTCGATAGGAGAAATGACAGAAAATGATTTAGAAATGTGCAGTACATTTAATAGTCAATTTCTTTCCGTTTTCACTAATGAAAATTTGGCACAGTTTCCAGAAGTCCGTAAGGTATATAGCGATAGTATAGAAAATAGGTTAAGTACGGTTACTATAAGTAGAAATGATGTGCTTAAGGAAATTGACAGACTGAAACCTCATAAATCGCCTGGTCCTGATGAGGTATATGCTAGAGTATTAAAAGAATGTAGGGATGAGTTAAGTTACCCATTAACATTTTTATTTAACAAGTCATTGGAGACAGGTATAGTTCCAGAAGCTTGGAAGCTTGCAAACGTAGTTCCGATCTTCAAAAAAGGTGACAAATCAATAGCATCCAATTACCGTCCCATTAGTCTTACATCAATCATAGGAAAGCTACTAGAGTCAATTATTGCTAGTAACATTAGAAACCACTTAGATACATTTAATTTAATAAATTCTTCTCAGCATGGATTCACTCAGGGACGTTCTTGCCTTACTAATTTGCTTAGTTTTTTCTCAGAGGTATATGAAGCAGTAGATAATGACAAGTCATATGATATAATATATTTAGATTTCAGTAAAGCTTTCGACAGAGTCCCCCATGAGAGATTGATGAGAAAGGTTGAGGCGCATGGAATAGGTGGGGCGTTGTTGGGATGGATTAGGTCATGGCTAATTGGTAGGAAGCAGAGAGTCAGCATAAATGGTACGAAGTCAGAATGGGGAGCAGTCAAAAGTGGTGTCCCCCAGGGATCTGTATTAGGTCCTCTGTTGTTTGTTATATACATAAATGACCTAGATTTAGGTATAACTAGTAGGATAAGTAAATTTGCAAACGATACCAAAATGGGGAGAACAATTGATTCAGATAGAGATATAGAGTGCCTCCAAAGGGATCTAGATACCTTACACGAATGGTCAGTAAATTGGCAGATGAAGTTTAACATTGACAAATGCAAGGTATTAAAGATAGGGAAGATGCATACAAATGTTAAATATAAACTAGCTAATGTGGAATTAGAAAACTCGAATTGTGAGAAAGATCTAGGTGTGTTTGTTAGCAATGATTTGAAGCCTAGACAACAGTGTATAAGCGTTCGAAACAAGGCAAACAGGATTCTCGGGTTCATCTCTAGGAGTGTGAGTAACAGAACTGCTGATGTTATCTTAAAACTTTACTTGTCATTAGTGAGACCCCATATGGATTATGCTGTTCAATTTTGGTGTCCTTATTACAGAATGGACATAGATTCATTGGAGAGAGTACAACGTAGAATGACAAAAATGATCCATAATATTAGAAATCTTCCGTATAAAGAAAGGTTGAAGAAATTAGGCTTACATTCGTTAGAGAGACGCAGAGTTAGAGGGGATATGATAGAGGTGTTCAAGTGGGTTAGTGGGATTAACAAAGGGAACATGACAAATGTACTAAAGCTCAGTGATAGCGAAAGAACTCGTACCAATGGTTTCAAATTAGATAAATTTCGTTTCAGAAAAGATATAGGCAAATATTGGTTTGGTAACAGAGTTGTAGATGGGTGGAATGGACTACCAGGTGCTATAGTGGGATTAAAAACGATAGGGAGCTTTAAGATAAAATTGGATAAGCATATGGACGAGAAGGGTTGGGTGTGAAGGGGGATCAGCAGGGTTGGGCCAATCAGCGCTCTGCAGACCCCCGTAATCCTGCGTTAATCTCTAACCGTTTTGGTAAGATGATCCTCAGGGTATTAGAGTGTTGAGCCTATAATTGGGCTTTGTAATTGGGGTTGTGTGGGACAGGGATCTGCCTTGCTTGGGCCAATCGGCTTTCTGCAGACTCCCATTTTCTTATGTTCTTATGTTCTTATTCCTGTTCATCTTTGGCTCAGTGCCTTGGTGACCTGCAGCAGCTACATAAGTACAGCAGTATGGGTGGTTTAAAGGTTTATTTGTTTTTCATACTCTCTTTCCTCTGTCATTCCTGTTCATCTTTGGCTCAGTGCCTTGGTGACCTGCAGCAGCTACATAAGTACAGCAGTATGGGTGGTTTAAAGGTTTATTTGTTTCTCATACTCTCTTTCCTCTGTCATTCCTGTTCATCTTTGGCTCAGTGCCTTGGTGACCTTTGTACTGGCTGGTTGTTCTTGTGTTGGTTCCTTGTCATATTTGGTAAGCTTGCTGATTATTTGTATATAAGCGAAATTTTTCTACCGAAAAATGTCACAGCCGAAGGCCGCCTCTTCCACAATAACAGGCTCGCTATTGATTGCCAGGAAAACAAATCGAGGGCATGAAAGGTCTTAATATTGACAAAAAAATTGGGCGAAAGGTCTTAACATATACAAACTAATGGGGCAAACGTCTTAAAATCTCAAACAAATGGGGATAAACATGAGGAAGAAAGGACACCAGAAAAACCGCCCATCTCCCCTTAAGTTTTTCGTCTCCTACTCCCACACTCACTACTCACACCCACTCACCTATCCACCATTCTTTCAGTTACATACCCTTATCTTACCTTCACCCCAGCGCAGCTTCTTTCTCTGTATAGGGACACAGTGCGAGTCATATGCATTTCACCTCATCAACTCACTTCCTCATATAAGTTCCCTACAATCTGTTTCTACACGCTGCAATGTTGCATCTATTTTATTCTTTAATCGCTATTACACCAATTAGTGTACTTTAGAGCTCTCTTAGTGCCTACCCCCTCCCTTGCAGCGAGTGTGAGGCACCCGTCTTTTAACACAGTCCCACTCCTATTCATCCAACTCTCCAATCAAAGAATTAGCAAATAGTTTCAGTATTTACTTTACTCCACTAGTGAACTCTAGAACTCTCTCCCTCAATCAATCTTTCCTTCATCTTATGACTTAAACTGCTTTAAACTTCGTGTGTCCAGGCATGGTGAGCACAACGTCCCTGGAGTTTGGCTCTCTGTCACTCTTTTGGCTTTGGGAGAGATACTCGTTACAGGCAATTTGCGTTTTATCTCCTTCATGCTCGTTGTACTCTCCTCCACCACAGGGGAGGTGTGGTGGAGTGGTCTTGCCACTGGCCTGGTAATCCAAAGGTCCCGGGTTCAAATCCCGATGTATCAATGGGAAGATATTATTGGGATGGAATTTGTGCTGTACCTAGTATCAGTGCATTACCACAAAGCCCACCGAAACGTCAATAAAATACCCTCATTGTTCCCTGATTAAATAGCACTGTATGAATATTCCCATATTCAAAATATGCTATAGGGGTGCAATGCCTGGTGAGTTATCTGCTCAACAGGTGGCGTTGTGTGTGTGTAAGTGTGAGAGTCCGAGTGTAGAGGGTGAGACAGTGAAGCACGGGAACGAGATGGCTTCAGAGATGGGGTCGTTTCGGGCCATGAGTGAGCACCGTGCCTCATGTGAAGGCAAGATGGCAGGTGCTCGTTGTACTCAACGTGCTTCACATGTCTCACTCCCTAGACTGGAACAAGACCTCACGGGCTTCACTGTTCATTGTAAAGCGGTGAATGTTAAGGCTCTCAGCCTATGCCCGAGAGGAAGTAAGTTGGAATATAGAAAAAAAAAAAAAAAAAAAAAAAAAAAATAGGAACAACAAATATACAAAAACCAATACAAATAATCAATCAACAGTCCACTCACCACTCACTCAGCCATGCAATCAACAGTCCACTCGCCACTCACTCAGCCATGCAATCAACAGTCCACTCACCACTCACTCACCAATCTCACTCTGACTTCCATTACGACAGCCCCCCAAAAATCCACCCATTTATTCCAGTACATTGATTCCAGGCAAGAAGTTAATGGAGGAGTGGTGGTGGTGGGGCGGGGTGGGGGGTGGGGGGGGGGGAGTCAAAGTATGATGTTCCCCCCACCACTTCCCCTCCCCTATTTTGTCCGTTAGAGGGGCACAAAGAAGAGGGGATAGGGGGATGTGATGGAAGAAGGAGAGAGGGTGGGTGCTACGATGCTTTAAAGTGTAGTGAACAAAAACAAATATAAGTAAATAAACAATATAAAAAAATTAATGAATATAAAACATAACAAAAAAGTGTTGATACGTATTTGTACGTGTGTGAGAGACAATGTGTGTACATTTTTTTTTTTTTTTGTAAGTGGTATATTGTGTTGAGGTGTTCTATGTGTGAGTGTGTGACATATTGACAGATGTGTGGACCAGAGTGTTGTGTGAATGAGAAATCGAACGTGGATGGATTTATTTTTTGTTTTCTGTGTACGAAGGAGACAAAAGGCAAATTGCGTGAGATGAGTAAACAATGATTGCAGTAGGATATTCATGGGTGCGTAGGACGTAAGTGAGGTCGGCGATACACGAACATTATTCCTGTGTGATTAGTAGCCAACATCAGGTTTTAGTTTGTGAGTCTTGGGTAGAAAGTCTAAAGCCAGTCATATAGGTTAATTAATTTTAACTAGTATCTACATTTATAGTTCATTCATTATAAGTAGGCCAGACATCGGGAGCTCTAACCTCTGTAACTCGAAAAGGGCCAGAGCAAATGAGTTGTACATTTCCAGACCCATTCCCTGGTTGACCCTTCCCAAATGGTAGAACTATTAGCTCGATTACTCTAGTCGTTTGTGAGTTACAGAGGTTAATGTTAAAGAGTTTTGGCCTACTTATTTGGAATAGGGTATAGCTATAGTAACTGAAATTGGCGACGCTCATACTAGCATCAGGCAACTGGAGGTAAACACTTCCTCCTCCTATTAATTTGATTATACATAAGGGGGGGATGGGCGTATTTATTTTCTCATTTATATATCTTTTTATCATAATTTTAATTTCCTAGACCTCCATTAAGCTTAAAAATACACCCCTTAGACCCCCTTTCAAGTTATATTTGTACATTTATCAGTAGAAAAAGTCCCGGACGAAAACTCATTCCACTTAAATTTCAGGCTCGCTTTCGCTCGCCAGGAAAAAATCAACACCTAAATGGCACGAAAGGTCTTAAAATTGACACAATTGCAGTGAAAGTTCTTAAGATCTCCAAACTAATAAGACGAACATCTAAACAAAATATCAACAGCCAGTGGTGCTAAGCATGAGGGAGAAAGTGGTCCAGAAAAGACAAAAAACTCAAGTGGAATTCTCCCCTTAACAAGCACACCACACACCTAAATTACCTCTAAAATATACCTTTATTTTGGTTCTTTATCACTCTTTCAACCCTGGGAGAGACACTTGTTACAGGTAGCCTTGTCTTTTGTCTCCTTCATGCACATAACCAAATAAATCAATGAATTATGGTGAATATGGATAACCAGAATCAGTAACAGAAAAAAAAACTATCCGTGAGAGAGTGAGAGAGAGAGAGAGAGAGAGAGAGAGAGAGAGAGAGAGAGAGAGAGATCGGAAATTAGCCCCACGTTTGCAGGTTTGTGTCTGCAGTAACGTTTACCCCAATACTTGTTGATACATAATCTTTATAAAGGTCGTATTTAAATTATTATATAAAATAATTTTATGTTCTCTAAAATGTGACGAAAACATGGATATAGTTTTAGCTACTACATTTACATTGACAGCATTTCAGGGGATCTCTTGTACTTGACCTAGTAACAAGAATGGAAATACAACGATTTTTTAAAACCAGTTATGAAAAAAGATTCCCTACTTTTAGTCATATTATTATATATACTGTATATACACAGTTACAATTATGATTTACAGTTCATATTATATTTCTAAAAGTGATTAAATGGTTAAAACGAGTCAGTGTCATGTATTTTTGCCTTCATTCTTTTTCCTATACATTTGCATTGTTCTTTTCCTTATATTATGCATGAGTAACTTCTTATACATGCCATCTAGTAGGCCTCTAAATTTCCGTGTAGTAATTTATTAAAAATCAGGCTAAAATTGTAATTGTTTTATCCCTCTAGTTAAACCTTCAAGTATATTATGGCAGATTTCGTAATTTTATTTTGACTAACCTTATTTAATTATACTAGGCCTAGGAAAAATCAATGAGAAGTATATGGGATTAATTGACAGAGAGTGTACTCCATATGATTAATAAACATCCTTCCTAATCTGAATAGCATCGTCCAATTATAGCCAAAACAAAAGCCATTATTCGCCATTATCTGAAAGGGTTAACCCATTCAGTACCAGTGACTTTGTTTCCATTATATTCTGACAAGATTATTTTATTTAGTTTAGGAATGACCTCAAGCAATGAAAAGGCTGCAACATATCTTGATTAATCCGTTTAGCTACCACAAATTTTCCCTAAGCTACACAAAATAATTTACATAGAGCTAGAATAAACTGAAAGAGACGTCGCCGGTACAGAAGGGGTTAAGGAGGTCAGGGTATACACTATGCAAGGGGAAGGGGAGATGGGGGAAGGGAGAGATCTTTAAGAATGAGAGAGTGTTACGATCCAGGTTCTCAAAGACACAGGGCTCTTCAACATTGGACTAGATAATGGCAAAACGCAACAACGATAACACTAGATCCAACCCCTGCCTTAAACACTGGAAAACAAAACACCATTACCGCCCTGAGTCGTGCCTGGACAACGAGGTATCCTATGACTCGGTAACTGGTGCACACACACTAGGCTGACGCTCAATGAAACAGCCTATTCTCAAACAGTAAAAGATTACTCGATTATGTTACACAAAGAAAAGATAGTTAACGTGATTAATTAACGTTACGGTAGATACTCAAATAACTGGCACTCCTGTATTAAAGAAAGTGCAATGCTAGTCCTGCAACATCAACTGGAAACTTCTGAAATAAGTCTGATGCTGGGAAGATGTTCGTAAAGAATCTTGAACAATTATAATGCAGAATACGGGTCACAATAAATGCTAGGACATATAGTAATAATAGGCAGGCGAATAATAAAGACTGCGCAAAGGTAGTAATGCTCGACAACTAAAGAAATGCTTCATGACACAACGCAACAGCCTACTAGGGTTGTGCAACTCAACAACAACCTCGGCTCAAAAGTGCAGTGAATAATAATGTTGCATACATATAATGATGGGGGCTTATCTCTAACCAGTGTCTGCTCAGTTAATAAAGTCTAGCTGGGGTATCAAGGCAGGGCAACAATGGGTGAGCATGCGGCTCGTAGCCTAACGTTGTCCGAAGGTGGTATAATGAAGATTACGTTATATGACGGGGATGCTCTCTTGATAAATCTAGGTCTCTAGTACCTAGCTCTATCCTGGTGATCCCTCAGAAGTCAACACAAAGAGGCAGCACTATGTTGTGAGGGATAGGCTATGGCCCTCTCACACCACAGCGCTGTGCTCGCAAAGTAAACCCACCCGAAGACAACTTAGGCTCCCACAGTACCTGTCGATGTCGTGCAGGGCTTAGCTAACACTGCACACATCGGAGACAACGACACAGTAACCTTACCCCTAGTCTAGCTTTAGATAACCAAGCAGAATCACTCAACACCTTGCCAGGGAGACATATACCGGTCTACAACCTTCCCGAGAGAGGACACATACGGAAAAGTCCGTCTCTCTAACCTCAATAAAGCATAATACCTCCTTAACCTAATACATGGAAATATCTGAGAGCTTCGCGTACAATACGACTGGTCGACGGTGAACGTCTATGCTGAAACCAGAAGGGATGTTGAGTTTAATAAAGATTAGAGAATGAGAAAGGAGAAGTCGAGAGAGAGAAATAGTATGTAAAGTGGCGAGTATGAGGGACAGAATTGCAAAGGATGTAGGCGATACGCGTGTCAGGCAAGCTCTGAGCTGGTAAAGAACACGAGGCCGCGATGGGAAGGGACTAGTTGACCACCCGGCCGCCAACGCTGTCAGCGCCCAAGCGAGCCGCGTCATAGCTCACCCCGCTGCCAGGTGTACTCCCTCACCCTCTCTCGCTCGCCTCCCACACAAGCAACATTTATATTATAGCGAGTATAAAATATAAGGTGCGGTCACAGACCAAAACAAAGACCATTTCTAGACTGTCTGTGGCAACACGACACTAATTAAATAAAGCAGATCATTCTAGGACAACTGTAGCCCATCCCCCCATCCTGGCGAGCGCTAGCGAGCTGCAATGCCCCACGCAACCATTCTGCTAACGCCGGGAGGCGTCACACCCCCCCCCCAAGATATGGGACACTCAACCATGAGCCCATATTTGAACAGGCAGAATGTTGCTAGAATCTGCCACTCCTAACCACTCTGCCACTCATGGAATGCAAGCTCAGTCTCCTCAAAAAAAAATACAACAACATTTATATATAAAACAAATCTTATCACCCTTCCCACATATAATACATTCATTCATAACATTGTGCTCCCAGAGCGAGCTTTAAGAAGCACAGCCTACTGAGGGAAAATCATCTGCACTCAGTACTCAGCTACAATATTATCTTAAAATTAATTATCAAAAAGAAAGAGTTTTTATTTAATTTTTCATATTTTATTTTAATGTTGTTTTTGGCGGCTACTATAGATGTAGCCTAATTTTCTTCTAATCAAATCCAACAACTCCTGCCCTGCGACCCTACGCTGATGCTACACACGCGAGCCAACAAGCACCAGCGCAAAAATACACCGCGAGCCAAGACAGGAGGCTACTAGCGGCTCGCTTGGTGTAGTGACTAGCGTCTCGGACTTCCACCCAGAAGGCCCGGGTTCGCGCCCACGCTCGGCGCATTAAAGATTTTTCACAAGCACTGAGTCGTTACCATCCCTCATGAGCAAAGGGATGGGGTAGTAGTCTATCTATCTATCTATCTATATGCTCTGGCCCAATCCCCATTTTGGGGGTAGCCGACTCAAGACAGAGCAAGAACAGGGAAAACACAAAAACAACATAAAACAAAAAATAAACACAGATAAAAAGCACAAACTCACACACATCCAGGTCACCCAGGAGAAGACCCAGAGACCAGGGTTACCAAGGTCGCTCCAGCACTCCCCCAGCCCCTGACCACCCGGAGAGGTTCCGATCTCGGCAGGCAGACATGCAGCGGAGCCAAAGCCACAAGCCCTCCCACCACACTTCCAGGCACACCCTTCATATTAATCGTCCCCCCGGGCCAGGCGCCTGATGGACTATTATCTAGTCGAACTTGCGCCCGACCCCTTACTCCAAATGACCACGTGTTCACTCAACTATTCACAAGCATTCTCCATTCACTCCTGTCCACCACCACTTCCTCTGCCTGATCTATAGTCATTCCTCTATGGGGTAGTAGTACAGGACCCCAATGGAAATACGCCTAATCGGCCTTATTGAGCTATCCTTAGCTAGCTTAGCATGCGCTAGCTTTAAGAACTATTATTATTATTATTATTATTATTTATACCAACATACTGTGGTAGCCTATCCCGGATCCTCCACCCGCGACAAACAGTCCGCAATCACATTCTCACAACCGGCAATATGGCGAATGTCTAAGTTGTACTCTTGCAACATGAGCGACCATCTGGTCAGCCTCATATTCCGGTTGTGGAATTGATTGAGGAATTTAAGCGGGTGGTGGTCGGTATACACTACCACGACTGGCCCATAGGCAGGAACATAGACCTCAAAGTGTCTGAGCGCTAACACGATTGCCAGCAGTTCCTTTTCAACAACCGAATAGTTTTTCTGTGCTGAATTAAATTTCTTTGAAAAGAAACTGATTGGATGCTCAAGACCTTCCTCGTCTGTCTGCAAAAGTACGGCACCAGCCCCTACTCCGCTGGCATCAGTCGCCAACTGAAATGGTCGTTCAAAGTCCGGGGCCCTGAGGATAGGGTGAGTGCATAAAAGGTGTTTAACTACTCGAAACGCCTGCTCACACTCAGGTGCCCAGCGGAACTTTTTATCTTTAGCTAGTAGATCTGTCAAAGGAGCTAACACAGTAGAATAACCTCTTATAAAGCGGCGGTAATACCCAATCATGCCCAATAATCTCATGATCTGCCGCTTGGTGAACAAGTCGATAGCCTGTATCTTCTGTTGGGGCGGGCTCATCTGCCCTAACCCAACCACAAACCCCAGATACTGCACCGTGGCTTGCACAAAGTCACACTTGCCCAGATTAACCACCAAGCCTGCTTTACTAAGTTGACTAAATAAGGCTTCTATGTGCTCACAGTGACTTTGGAAATCGTTGTCATAAATGATCACGTCATCAAGGTAGACAGTACAGTTTGGGATGTCTGCTACGATGTCGTTCATTAAGCTCTGGAAAGTGGCCGGTGCATTTTTCAGACCATATGGCATCACATTGCAACGGTAAGTACTGCCATCCACCACAAACCCGCACACCTCTTTAGCCCGCTCAGACAGTGGTACTTGCCAGTAGCCTTTGACGAGGTCTACCTTGGTCAAGTACCTTGCTTTCCCGATCTTATCCACACTGTCATCCACCCGGGGAAGAGGATATGCATTGGTGGAGGTCAACCCGTTCAACCGCCTAAAGTCAATGCAGAACCGAACTTTTCCATCAGGTTTGGGCTGCAGAGTGACAGGAGAAGTCCACCGTACTGCCCCCTTCTCGATCAAGCCTCTCGCCAGCATATACTCCAGCTCATCCCTGAGCACTGGGAGTTTAATGGGTGGCACCCGATAAGGTATCGACTTGAAGGGGGGGTGCTCTCCTACATCGACGTCATGCACCGCTTGAGTAGTGAGGCCTGGGTGCTTGGCAAATACAGTGGGGTATGAATCGAACAGGCGCTGCACTGCCACCTGCTGTTCCTCCGGCAGGTGCGCCAGAGCATCATGCGCACATTGGCTCGAATTCCCCGCCCACTGATCAGCCGAGACATGACAATCCCAGTTATCATCCACCTGGTCATTGCTGCCCCCCTCTCCTTCTCCACCATGACCGCAGCAGGTCAACACAGGGACAGCTAGTGACTCAGGTGGGCGCCTCACATACTCCTTCAACATGTGGAGAGGGCCTCTCACCTGATGCCCGAAAACAAGCTCATTCGGACTGAAACCGAGACTCTCTCCAGGTACTTCTCTTGCCGCGAACAAAACATACGGCAGACCAAGGTCCCAATCCTTTCCGTTCTCTGCGCAATAACATCGAAGCATGCTTTTCAGCATGGCGTGCCACCTCTCCAACACCCCTTGACTCTCCGGGTGATACGCAGAAGAGACGACAGTGCTGATGCCATGCTGAATCATAGTTTGTTTGAACAGATTAGATGTAAAATTAGAGCCTTGGTCCGATTGCACCTCTTGCGGGTAACCATACCGCGAGCAATACAAGAGCAGGTTCCGGACAACAGTTTTCGCTGTGCCATTTCTCATTGGATATGCATCAGGATAACGAGTGGCCACATCCATGATAGTTAATAGAAATTTATTACCGGCACTAGTAGGGGGTAGGGGTCCGACCATATCAATGATGACCTTACTGACCACTGACAGGAATGGGGTGCAACGGGGCTCTCGGAATTGTTTGGTTAGGTTTTCCAACCCTCTGGCACGTATGACACCTTGCTATCCAGGTTACCACCTGCCCCTTCAACCCCGGCCACCAAAGCAATTTTTCTAAAGCCGCCACCGTTTTTCTCACCCCTAGATGTCCTGCCAGTGGTATGTCATGCGCCAACCTCAGTAGGCTATCCCTGCACTCCTGTGGCACCACCAACTGGTCCACTACTCCGGACCCCTCTTGCCAACTACGTTTAGGGTCTTGAAAACGCCTATAGAGGATGCCTTCTAAATAAAAAAAATCTCCTGGCTGTGCATCGCCGTCCTCGTCGAGCTCTACAGCTCCATTAGCACACGTTTGGAGCTCAGGGTCCTCTAGTTGCAACCGACGTATATCTGAGGGTGCCAAGCGATCTAACTGCTCCCAGAGCAATGCATGACCTTCCCCGATACTGGGCTGCTCCCTCTGTCTCTCTCGAGGTACATAACGTTGCTGTCGTGGAGACTCGTCATGCCCAGCCTCGTCACTCTCGATGACAGGCCCAGGGGCTACTCCAGAATTAAGTAATGGTGCTAATACTGAATCACCCAGGAGAGCCGCCGAGTCTAAACTCTTAAAACCAACTCCAGCTTTAGCCTCCTCCTGTTGATCGTTCCTCCGCTGGTCAGAAGACGGAGGACTAGGCTGTGACACTTTAGCTGCCCGAGCTCGGGTGACAACACACGCCATGGGTTGTGTCTGGCACCAATCGACCCACTCTTGCTCTTCCCTACTCACGTCGGCCGGCCTAACGACTAAGGGTAGAACCTCAGAAGCGGGCATTGCAAAGTCGTTGCCGAGAAGAAGGTCGACGCCTTCCACTGGCAGTTTCTCCACAATCCCGACATCCAATTCACGCGCCACACCATCCACCTCCAACTCCAACCGCACCAGCGGGTATGACCGAGTTGCATTAATACCCTGCACCACCACCACCACCCGAGCCGCGTTTATAGGGTAGCCAGTCAAGTTTTTCATCAGAGTCTGGGAAGCACCTGTATCATGCAAGACCTCTACTCCATGCTTGCGCCCTGCCCACATCACGCAACCCCGCCCTCAATGGTCGCAAAAAACATCCTGAGCAGGGTTCGAGCCTCCCAGGTGCTTCTGCATTGGCTGTGCCTCAGCCTCTGACGAACTGCCCCGGGCAAACTCAGATGACTTCGGAGACACACCAATGTTGCAGGCCAAAGACACAGCTGCTGTAGGTGGTTTGCTAGGACAGACTCTTGCAAAGTGCCCCTTTTTATGACAATGATAACACTCCAACTCCCCTTTGGGCTTCCCTTGGTACTGGGAAGGGCCCGGCCCCTTCTTAAATGGGACGGTGCTAGTCTTGTGGTCAGTCTTGGTATCATGGCTCTTGTACTTGTTTGCATAAGGTATATCACTAACTCGGGGGGGTGGGGCGTCACGCCCCTTGTTACCTGCCTCACTACGCTGGGCAGACCCGCACCCACGAATTAATGATAGCCGGAGGTCAGCCATCTCAGCTGCCTCCTGTAGAGTTTTGGTTGCTTTTCTTTAAGGTTTAACATCAGGTCGCCGCCCGTGCATTTGAAAAACTGCTCTAAAAGCACCAACTGTTTAATGTCGTCAAATGTAGTGGCTTTCTCCGACCTCAGCCAATTCCCAAAAGCATCGGACAGCTCCCGGGCATGCTCCAAAAAGGTGCTCTCCCGACCCTTGGTAACACCCCGGAACTTCAACCTGTACGTCTCTGGTTGTAGTTCGTATGCTCTCAGGACAGCCTCCTTGAGTTCCTCATAGATAATACAAGACTCTATAGGCAACGCATCGTAGGCTTTAAGACCCTTGCCTATTAATCTAGAGGATACAAGTGCTGCCCATTTATTCTCTGGCCACTGGTGTTCCTGGCACTTCTTCTCAAAGCGTGTGAAAAATTCTGTTACACCACTCTCATCAAACACCGGAACCAGTTTCAATAAGTGCGAGAGAGACTGCTCATGAACACGGTTACCAGCCCCAAGTCGCTGTCCCGTTGTCTCTACTCGCGACTTCTCTACGTCCATGTCGGCACAGTACCTAGTCGACTCTAAATCAGCTTGGATTTTTGCTAGCTCTGTTTGCTGCTGAAGCTCACATGCCCTTTGTTGCTGTTGAATCTCAGATGCCCTGATAGCCTTTCTCTCTTCGATCTTAGCTGATTCTATTTGCTGCTGGATCTTAGCTAATTCGAGCTGAAGCAATAATTCGGGAGTTAACCCTTGAGGAGGTGAAGGTGCTACAATGTTTGAAATTACCGGTGGTCCCCCCAGGGGCAACCCACCCTGCCAGTCACCACCCAACTGTGGAAGCGTACCCGGGGTCGGCAAACTACGGGGATGGCTGGGAGTCGAGTGTAGGGAAAGCATGGCCGAAGGGCTCTGAGCACTCAACCCATCTCGCTCACCAGTCACCCTGCCCAGTACACACGTTATCAAGTTATCCTTGGTCATGCTGCTAGTAACCGCATGACCGATAGCTGTGGCCAGGCATTGAAGACCGTACCGATCCATACCCTCCAACCGCTCGGCAGTAACAGGCCATTGCAAAAATATCCTAGCATCCTCCTCACAGTTCACCCGATTAACCCTTTCATCATCATGCTGCTGTTCCTCAGTTTCGACATTACGTACTGTGTCTCCATTCTCCTCTGACTCGGTATAAGTCATGATGCTCACAAAAATTTCTCACCACAATATTCAGAAAAGAAGTACCCCAAACCCTTATGTAGCACTATTCACTAGCCAAAAATGTCTGAAGACTCTCAAGTGCTATACTACTTTGCCAAAAAAAAATTAACGTGCCCACTATATTCCTCAATAAAACAAATGACCACAACAATCCTGCAATTATCTCTTAGTTCACAAGATCCTGAGCTAGGTCGCCATTTGTTACGATCCAGGTTCTCAAAGACACAGGGCTCTTCAACATTGGACTAGATAATGGCAAAACGCAACAACGGTAACACTAGATCCAACCCCTGCCTTAAACACTGGAAAACAAAACACCATTACCGCCCTGAGTCGTGCCTGGACAACGAGGTATCCTATGACTCGGTAACTGGTGCACACACACAAGGCTGACGCTCAATGAAACAGCCTATTCTCAAACAGTAAAAGATTACTCGATTATGTTACACAAAGAAAAGATAGTTAACGTGATTAATTAACGTTATGGTAGATACTCAAATAACTGGCACTCCTGTATTAAAGAAAGTGCAATGCTAGTCCTGCAACATCAACTGGAAACTTCTGAAATAGGTCTGATGCTGGGAAGATGTTCGTAAAGAATCTTGAACAATTATAATGCAGAATACGGGTCACAATAAATGCTAGGACATATAGTAATAATAGGCAGGCGAATAATAAAGACTGCGCAAAGGTAGTAATGCTCGACAACTAAAGAAATGCTTCGTGACACAACGCAACAGCCTACTAGGGTTGTGCAACTCAACAACAACCTCGGCTCAAAAGTGCAGTGAATAATAATGTTGCATACATATAATGATGGGGGCTTATCTCTAACCAGTGTCTGCTCAGTTAATAAAGTCTAGCTGGGGTATCAAGGCAGGGCAACAATGGGTGAGCATGCGGCTCGTAGCCTAACGTTGTCCGAAGGTGGTATAATGAAGATTACGTTATATGACGGGGATGCTCTCTTGATAAATCTAGGTCTCTAGTACCTAGCTCTATCCTGGCGATCCCTCAGAAGTCAACACAAAGAGGCAGCACTATGTTGTGAGGGATAGGCTATGGCCCTCTCACACCACAGCGCTGTGCTCGCAAAGTAAACCCACCCGAAGACAACTTAGGCTCCCACAGTACCTGTCGATGTCGTGCAGGGCTTGGCTAACACTGCACACATCGGAGACAACGACACAGTAACTTTACCCCAAGCCTAGCTTTAGATAACCAAGCAGAATCACTCAACACCTTGCCAGGGAGACATATACCGGTCTACAACCTTCCCGAGAGAGGACACATACGGAAAAGTCCATCTCTCTAACCTCAATAAAGCATAATACCTCCTTAACCTAATACATGGAAATATCTGAGAGCTTCGCGTACAATACGACTGGTCGACGGTGAACGTCTATGCTGAAACCAGAAGGGATGTTGAGTTTAATAAAGATTAGAGAATGAGAAAGGAGAAGTCGAGAGAGAGAAATAGTATGCAAAGTGGCGAGTATGGGGGACAGAATTGCAAAGGATGTAGGCGATACGCGTGTCAGGCAAGCTCTGAGCTGGTAAAGAACACGAGGCCGCGATGGGAACGAACTAGTTGACCACCCGGCCGCCAACGCCGTCAGCGCCCAAGCGAGCCGCGTCATAGCTCACCCCGCTGCCAGGTGTACTCCCTCACCCTCTCTCGCTCGCCTCCCACACAAGCAACATTTATATTATAGCGAATATAAAATATAAGGCACGGTCACAGACCAAAACAAAGACCATTTCTAGACTGTCTGTGGCAACACGACACTAATTAAATAAAGCAGATCATTCTAGGACAACTGTAGCCCATCCCCCCATCCTGGCGAGCGCTAGCGAGCTGCAATGCCCCACGCAACCATTCTGCTAACGCCGGGAGGCGTCACAAGAGAAGTAAAGGAGGAAAAAATAGCAAAGTATTAGATTAAAAGGTGGAGAGCTGTCCTCCATTGTATTGTTGACATTTTTGGTCAGTCAGTGGTTTGAGTAAAGATTATAAATGATAACTGTATGATTAGTTGGAGGAAACATTGGGAGGGAATCTTGAGAATGATATGATAGTAGAGGGAAGATAGAAATCGAAGTAAAGTAGTAGTATGTAATATTATAAAGTTAAAGTTAAAGTTAAGGGGGGTTAGACAGGTTGGGGAGGTGAGAGAGAGAGAAGGAAAGGAGGAGAGAACAAGTAAAATAGAAGAGTAAAAGGTAGAGGTTGTCCTCCTGGGGTTAGTTAGTTAAAATAGGACTTCAGAGGCTACCAACTCTTCTGGATTATTAAGCAGCACACTGTAAGTTAAGAATAACATGAGGACTGGAGCCCCTTTTTCGAGAACTCCAGTCCCTTGTGCTTCTGGGAATTTTCCGATAGGTGATATATATTTGACCCTGAATACTGAAGGGTGTTACAGGAAGGTGGGAGGCATAACGAAGGAAATAATTAATAGTTATTTTTCTGTTGGTCCACGTAGACGATCATGGGTTCCTAAGATCTAGTTCTGTTGTGCTTGGCGTCCAACTGACGAGCAAAACAATATATCAAATACATACATGACATCATATCTAACTATAACGAAAATAAGCGAAATAAGGACAAATGAAAACAATTGGAGTGTGCCTAAAGCCTAGTTCACACATTCAGGAGTGTGAGGCCAAGTTTCCAAGAGTCCACAGTCTCGGAAACTCGTGTAATGACTCTTGGAAGATTGCATGCACCCATGGGCACTCTGGGTCACTCCCTGATACTCCTGGAAAATCCACCCGAGCAGCCCAAATTTATAACATTATAGTCTAGTTCACACATTCAGGTGTGTGAGGCCGAGTTTCCAAGAGTCCACAGTCCTGGAAATCACGTAATGACTCTTGGAAGATCGCATGCACCCATGGGCACTCTGGGTCACTCTCTGATACTCCTAGGAACTCCGCTCGGGCAGCCCAATTTTCAAACATTTCCCACAAGACATTGTATTCACCCAGTGATTGTGGGTAGAGAAGTAAATTACGGTAGCTGAGGTAATTAAATAATGTGAACAATGTATGGTCAATGTTACAATACCCTACTTGTAGTCTACAAGTTCTGCAACTCCCCTTACCTAACATAACGAGAGTGGTGGAGACGTGTTTGTATGTGTTGTGAAATGTCAAGTTGGCCGTTGTAGTCACCGGTTAATAATCTAGAAGTTCTGCAACTCCGCTGACCTAACCTAAGAAAACTAACACAACCTAGAAGTGTTACCTATTTTAGGTAATCGTATGAAATATTACAGAACTCGGTAACGAATGAAAACAAGAGGGTGGGAAGGATTAACTATCCACTATTTAGACAATAGTTTAAATATATTTGTTTCTTAAAGTATAGTAAGCATTGATATTATGACCTTACGGTACATAATAATACAGACTTATCGTATTATATTAATGTCTGTAATGATGTATGAATACAGTCATAATACTTAATGATGATATTAGAGGACTGTAGTTATAGTGTCCGTGGGTCGGTGGTGAGTGTGCATGTGGCTTGGCACAGCTTGGGGGCCCCTTATATAGGGGCTGTGCACAATGGGGGCCATACCTGACATACTCGCATCTCATTCCTAACAAATCCCAGTGATGCTCGGTGACTCCAAGTGACTCCTATCTAATTCCCAGTGATTCCTATATTACTCCTATCGACTCATATATTACAGTAATCCAAAATTTTCAACTTTTCAATAACTCGCACTTCATTCCTGGTTTTATCCCGGTGATTCCTGGTGATTCCCAGTGATTCCAAGTGACTCCCAGTGATTCGCAGGTACACTCCCACTGGTTGCTACGGTGTTGTGAGTGCACGGGGAATTGCAGACATTCGCGGTCTATTCCCAGGAATCACCAGGAATCATTACTCCTAGTGATTCTAGCTCGCATTCCTGACTGTGTGAAGTACCCTAAAGGGCGATGTCACAAGAACGCATTTTCCGACAATATTCGAGGAGCAAGTTGTTGTTGTTGTTCCTCAGGCTGTCTGACCGAACAACCCCTATACCCCGAGCAAGGCCAAGGCCATAACCAAGTGCCCCCACAGAACTCTCCCAGCCTTACCACTAAGAAAGCCCAGGCGACCGAAGCCGTTCCCAGGGGAGGGGATGAGGAGGGTGCGGAAACGCTCAGGACACCAAAGCCCCACCCAGAGCCCTGTGCCCCTTAATTATTATGAAGGGAATGTTTAGGGGCAAAGGAAGAAAATGTGACGCTTTGGCTCCCAGTAGTAGAGAGGTCAATCCACGGAAGAGATGCCGGCACTTGTGATCTAGAAAATATATAAGCGAAAGGAACAGTCAGAGTAAGTTATGGGTAAGGCAGAGAATGCTCAACTCTCAGTGTGATAGACCAGCCCATCACCACTCGATGAGCAAGTTTTTACCCGTACGGTTTGAAATTCTTTAGCAGAATCTCGAAGGCAGATTATGCTAACTAGCTTAAGTCTTATGGAACTTAAATATTGAATCTGCCAGACTATAATTGCCCGTAAAAATTGACGGCAAAATCGCTAGAGTGAAACCACCTTTAACCCCTTCTGTACCGGTGACGTGTTTTTATTTTTATTCTAGCTATATTTAGAGAATTTTGTGCAGTTTAAGAAAGATCTGTGATAGTCAAAAGGGTCAAGTGAGATAGTTCGAAGCTTGTTAATTGCTGGAGGCCCTTTTGAAACTGAATAAATCCGTCTAAATTAAGCTAGAATATAGTTAAATAGACGTTGCGGTACAGAAGGGGTTAACCCTTTCGGTACCAGCAACATCTTTTATAATTGGTTTCAGCTACATTTAGACAAATGTATAAAGCTTATGAAAGATGGTAGCTAAATGGATTAATTGAGATAGCTTGTAGTCTTTGGAAAGATGGTAGCTAAATGGATTAATTGAGATAGCTTGTAGTCTTTGGAAAGATGGTAGCTAAATGGATTAATCGAGATAACTTGTAGTCTTTGGAAAGATGGTAGCTAAATGGATTAATTGAGATAGCTTGTAGTCTTTGGAAAGATGGTAGCTAAATGGATTAATTGAGATAGCTTGTAGTCTTTGGAAAGATGGTAGCTAAATGGATTAATGGAGATAGCTTGTAGTCTTTGGAAAGATGGTAGCTAAATGGATTAATGGAGATAGCTTGTAGTCTTTGGAAAGATGGTAGCTAAATGGATTAATTGAGATAGCTTGTAGTCTTTGGAAAGATGGTAGCTAAATGGATTAATGGAGATAGCTTGTAGTCTTTGGAAAGATGGTAGCTAAATGGATTAATGGAGATAGCTTGTAGTCTTTGGAAAGATGGTAGCTAAATGGATTAATTGAGATAGCTTGTAGTCTTTGGAAAGATGGTAGCTAAATGGATTAATGGAGATAGCTTGTAGTCTTTGGAAAGATGGTAGCTAAATGGATTAATTGAGATAGCTTGTAGTCTTTGGAAAGGTGGTAGCTAAATGGATTAATTGAGATAGCTTGTAGTCTTTGGAAAGATGGTAGCTAAATGGATTAATGGAGATAGCTTGTAGTCTTTGGAAAGATGGTAGCTAAATGGATTAATGGAGATAGCTTGTAGTCTTTGGAAAGATGGTAGCTAAATGGATTAATTGAGATAGCTTGTAGTCTTTGGAAAGATGGTAGCTAAATGGATTAATTGAGATAGCTTGTACTCTTTGGAAAGATGGTAGCTAAATGGATTAATGGAGATAGCTTGTAGTCTTTGGAAAGATGGTAGCTAAATGGATTAATGGAGATAGCTTGTAGTCTTTGGAAAGATGGTAGCTAAATGGATTCATGGAGATAGCTTGTAGTCTTTGGAAAGATGGTAGCTAAATGGATTCATGGAGATAGCTTGTAGTCTTTGGAAAGATGGTAGCTAAATGGATTAATGGAGATAGCTTGTAGTCTTTGGAAAGTTGGTAGCTCAATGGATTAATTGAGATAGCTTGTAGTCTTTGGAAAGATGGTAGCTAAATGGATTAATGGAGATAGCTTGTAGTCTTTGGAAAGATGATAGCTAAATGGATTAATGGAGATAGCTTGTAGTCTTTGGAAAGATGGTAGCTAAATGGATTAATGGAGATAGCTTGTAGTCTTTGGAAAGATGGTAGCTAAATGGATTAATGGAGATAGCTTGTAGTCTTTGGAAAGATGGTAGCTAAATGGATTAATTGAGATAGCTTGTAGTCTTTGGAAAGATGGTAGCTAAATGGATTAATTGAGATAGCTTGTAGTCTTTGGAAAGATGGTAGCTAAATGGATTAATGGAGATAACTTGTAGTCTTTGGAAAGATGGTAGCTAAATGGATTAATGGAGATAGCTTGTAGTCTTTGGAAAAATGGTAGCTAAATGGATTAATGGAGATAGCTTGTAGTCTTTGGAAAGATGGTAGCTAAATGGATTAATGGAGATAGCTTGTAGTCTTTGGAAAGATGGTAGCTAAATGGATTAATTGAGATAGCTTGTAGTCTTTGGAAAGATGGTAGCTAAATGGATTAATTGAGATAGCTTGTAGTCTTTGGAAAGATGGTAGCTAAATGGATTAATTGAGATAGCTTGTAGTCTTTGGAAAGATGGTAGCTAAATGGATTAATTGAGATAGCTTGTAGTCTTTGGAAAGATGGTAGCTAAATGGATTAATTGAGATAGCTTGTAGTCTTTGGAAAGATGGTAGCTAAATGGATTAATGGAGATAGCTTGTAGTCTTTGGAAAGATGGTAGCTAAATGGATTAATTGAGATAGCTTGTAGTCTTTGGAAAGATGGTAGCTAAATGGATTAATTGAGATAGCTTGTAGTCTTTGGAAAGATGGTAGCTAAATGGATTAATTGAGATAGCTTGTAGTCTTTGGAAAGATGGTAGCTAAATGGATTAATTGAGATAGCTTGTAGTCTTTGGAAAGATGGTAGCTAAATGGATTAATTGAGATAGCTTGTAGTCTTTGGAAAGATGGTAGCTAAATGGATTAATTGAGATAGCTTGTAGTCTTTGGAAAGATGGTAGCTAAATGGATTAATTGAGATAGCTTGTAGTCTTTGGAAATATGGTAGCTAAATGGATTAATTGAGATAGCTTGTAGTCTTTGGAAAGATGGTAGCTAAATGGATTAACTGAGATAGCTTGTAGTCTTTGGAAAGATGGTAGCTAAATGGATTAATTGAGATAGCTTGTAGTCTTTGGAAAGATGGTAGCTAAATGGATTAATTGAGATAGCTTGTAGTCTTTGGAAAGATGGTAGCTAAATGGATTAATTGAGATAGCTTGTAGTCTTTGGAAAGATGGTAGCTAAATGGATTAATTGAGATAGCTTGTAGTCTTTGGAAAGATGGTAGCTAAATGGATTAATTGAGATAGCTTGTAGTCTTTGGAAAGATGGTAGCTAAATGGATTAATTGAGATAGCTTGTAGTCTTTGGAAAGATGGTAGCTAAATGGATTAATTGAGATAGCTTGTAGTCTTTGGAAAGATGGTAGCTAAATGGATTAATTGAGATAGCTTATAGTCTTTGGAAAGATGGTAGCTAAATGGATTAATTGAGATAGTTTGTAGTCTTTGGAAAGATGGTAGCTAAATGGATTAATTGAGATAGCTTGTAGTCTTTGGAAAGATGGTAACTAAATGGATTAATTGAGATAGCTTGTAGTCTTTGGAAAGATGGTAGCTAAATGGATTAATTGAGATAGCTTGTAGTCTTTGGAAAGATGGTAGCTAAATGGATTAATTGAGATAGCTTGTAGTCTTTGGAAAGATGGTAGATAAATGGATTAATTGAGATAGCTTGTAGTCTTTGGAAAGATGGTAGCTAAATGGATTAATTGAGATAGCTTGTAGTCTTTGGAAAGATGGTAGCTAAATGGATTAATTGAGATAGCTTGTAGTCTTTGGAAATATGGTAGCTAAATGGATTAATTGAGATAGCTTGTAGTCTTTGGAAAGATGGTAGCTAAATGGATTAATGGAGATAGCTTGTAGTCTTTGGAAAGATGGTAGCTAAATGGATTAATGGAGATAGCTTGTAGTCTTTGGAAAGATGGTAGCTAAATGGATTAATTGAGATAGCTTGTAGTCTTTGGAAAGATGGTAGCTAAATGGATTAATGGAGATAGCTTGTAGTCTTTGGAAAGATGGTAGCTAAATGGATTAATTGAGATAGCTTGTAGTCTTTGGAAAGATGGTAGCTAAATGGATTAATTGAGATAGCTTGTAGTCTTTGGAAAGATGGTAGCTAAATGGATTAATTGAGATAGCTTGTAGTCTTTGGAAAGATGGTAGCTAAATGGATTAATTGAGATAGCTTGTAGTCTTTGGAAAGATGGTAGCTAAATGGATTAATTGAGATAGCTTGTAGTCTTTGGAAAGATGGTAGCTAAATGGATTAATTGAGATAGCTTGTAGTCTTTGGAAAGATGGTAGCTAAATGGATTAATTGAGATAGCTTGTAGTCTTTGGAAAGATGGTAGCTAAATGGATTAATTGAGATAGCTTGTAGTCTTTGGAAAGATGGTAGCTAAATGGATTAATTGAGATAGCTTGTAGTCTTTGGAAAGATGGTAGCTAAATGGATTAATTGAGATAGCTTGTAGTCTTTGGAAAGATGGTAGCTAAATGGATTAATTGAGATAGCTTGTAGTCTTTGGAAAGATGGTAGCTAAATGGATTAATTGAGATAGCTTGTAGTCTTTGGAAAGATGGTAGCTAAATGGATTAATTGAGATAGCTTGTAGTCTTTGGAAAGATGGTAGCTAAATGGATTAATGGAGATAGTTTGTAGTCTTTTAATGGGCAAACGTCCTTCCGAATCATATGAAAATCGTCTAATAGTTGCCAGAATGTAAAGACAAGGATGCCACCGGTACTGTATAAGCTAAGAACGAAAATGTTGCTAAGAAAGTTTGGGGGATAATTGGAACTAATGTTATTGGAAAAACAGTGACTCCTTACTCTCTCACTCTCTCTCTCTCTCTCTCTGTCTCTCTCTCTCTCTCTCTCTGTCTCTCTCTCTCTCTCTCTCTCTCTCTCTCTCTCTCTCTCTCTCTCTCTCTCTCTCTCTCTCTCTCTGTCTCTGCATAGAGGGAATATTCATGTAAGTGGAGGATAATACAGAAGGACTATTGCGTAATTAATAGAAATTAATGGAAGTGAGGTGAAGAAGAACACATGTATTATGAAGTATTCAAAACATGAATGAAGATGACTAAAAAAAAACATTATTTTCGGAGACTACTATGTAAGGAAATTAAAATAGTACATATATAAAACTTTTTGAATGGAAGTCTATTAACAATGGCTACGGTAATGACAAAGTGGCCAATTGCTTGCCAAATATTAAAGAATTTCATCAATTAGTCTCATCAAGAGCATGTATGATGGTGCAAAGGCGTCAGTGCGTGTGGAGAATGAGCAGAGCAAGATTTTGTATATGAATGTTGGGTTAAAGCAAGGGTTTGTGATGTCCTCATGGTTGTTCAATATATATATATGGATGGAGTCATGAAAGAAATATAAGGAAGAGCAGTGGATGTCGGTGTACCGCTGATAAGGGAGGGAAACGAGTGGAAGTTGCCTGTACTGCTGTTTGGGAGTTGAAGGGTCTGGTAAATGCGTTTGGAACAGTGTGTAAAAAAACGGAATCTGAAGGTAAATGCGGGGAAGAGCAAGGTTATGGTCTGTGAAAGGGGTGCAGCCACAGAGTGTGAGGTGAGGCTGAACGGTCAGGCAATGGAGAATATCAGATAATTAAAGTATTTGGGCAGTGTGTTGAGTAAAGATGGGAGTATGGATAAAGAACTGCGGGAGAGGGTGCAACAGGGAAAGAGGGTTGTAGGAATGCTGAAAGCAGCAACAAGAAATAGAGTGGACAGCATTGAAGTAAAGAAGTCCTTGCATGACAGTGCTGTAATCCCGACATTGACTTGCAGGAGCGAAGTATGGACGTTGGTGGAGAAGTGCGTGTGGAGTTACATGGAGGGATAGACAGATAAATGAGGAAGTACGAGAGAGGTGTGGTGTGGATGTAGATGTGCTGGAAAGTGTGAAATGGAACATCTTGAGATGGTTTGGTCATTATGGAACGTATGGGAAGCCAGGGAATGACCAAAAGAGTGTACAGGAGTGAGGTGGAAGGACAAAAAGGGAGAGGTAAACTGTGTGAGAGGTGGAAGGATGGAGTTCAGAAGTATAAGCGTGAATGCGGTGCTGGAGGCGAGGAGGGGCGTTGACTGACTGGGGACAGAGGTTTATTGGGGTGTTTCCTTCCTGGCCACCCCTTCGTGGATCATGGCATCTGGCAATAAATAGATGGATATTTCAATTAGTGTAGGATAAACAAAAGATATGCGAGTAAGGTATGCAGGTAAGGTCAAAAGAATCCGGTTGGTGACAAATCAGGCATATAATTCTGCTTACCAAAATAGGTAGATTGGATATGCCGTTTTCCCCTACCTTTTTGCCCTCTTCTCTCTCTCTCTTTCCCATCCTCCCATATTCTTCTTCCCCCTGATTCTGCACCCTCCTATATCCTTCCTCGTGTCCTCCAAACTTTGCTATGATACTGTACCTGGTGACCCGACCCCAGCCTAGGAAGGGTAGTTGGCCTCAGTGTAACCCTCTTCTAAAATGTCGTACTTATGAATTCACATAGGAGGTGGCACCCTATCACTTCAAGACTACAATATAATACTTGGAGTGTAGTGGACTGTGAGCTACACCGTGACCAACACTTGAACAACATCGACTATCAATCCTCGTTAGTTACGTGTCTCTGCAATGAGCAGGGTGGCAAGATTCCTTGACAAACAAACAATATGATCCGGGCGCGGAGGTTCGTACAGGACTTGTGGAGATTAGAGTGTGGGTGGGATGTCCCCATTCCAGATGACATGAGAGCTAACTGGCAGGGTATTTATAACGATATGATAGATAGTACAGGTATCATATTTCCCCGTCAGGTCACTAATTCTAAGAGGGTTACGCTGCACCTATTTAGTGACGCTAGCTCAGTAGCATATGGTGTAGCGGCCTATGCGGTTGGTGATGAGGTGAGTAGGTTAGTAATGGCCAAAGCTAAGGTGGCGCCTAGTAAGTCCCTCACCATACCTAAGATGGAGTTGACTGCTGTTCTTCTCGCAGCTCGTCTCGCATGTTATATATGTGAGGCCTACGCGGACGAGCTGATTATAGAGAATGCATACCTCTGGTCGGACAGTCAGATAACCCTATGCTGATTGTCTAGTAAAAAGATTTTGCTTATATATGTTCAAAATAGAGTTGATGAGATGAAGTCATTAGTCCCCGGCACTCATTTTCGTTATGTGTCCACAGAGGACAAACCCAGTGATCTAGTTACCAGACGGATTTCATATGTGTCCTTAGTTGCTTCTTCGCTTTGGTGGGGAGGGCCCATATGGCTACCTCACCAAATGCTATGGCCTGATCATGGCCCAATAGGGGGCTCATTAGGAGGGGACACCACTGTGGGTTGTAACGTGAGTCAAGAAGGAACCCTGTCATTGCAGGTACCGGTTGCCCCTACTGCCATATTGAATTGGGACCGGTATGGCTCATATATGAAGTCATGGCATGTAATGGCATGGGTCCTTAGGTTTATTAGGACTCTTAAAGAGAAGACACAAGGGAACTATCAGGCAAAACCGGCATAACTGACGGTGCCGGAATTAAGAGTAGCAGAGTCAGCCATGATTAACGTAGCTCAGAGAGAAGCTTACTCTGAGGAACACCACTATCTGTCAAAAGGACAGGGCACACCAAGCAATATAGTGAAGCAGTTAGGCCTCTATATGGAGGGAGGCATGATACGCTGTAGAGGTAGGCTACACTTTTCAGCTTTACATGATAGCGCCAAGTACCCTATCTTCATCCCTAATAAACATCGTATAGCCACTCTCCTTAGTAATTACTGCCACACAGTGTGTAACCATAGTGGTGTTAGTTATGTTGTAAATTACATAAGGCAAAGATGGTGGATCCCCAAGATTAGACAGGTAGTAAAGAAAGCCTTAAGGGGATGTATCATCTGCAAGAGATTGCAAGGTACATCATACCGTGCTGTACAGGCCCCTCCGTTGCCGGAGTTTAGGGTTCAGGAAGTGAGTCCTTTCCAGGTAACGGGGGTTGACTACACAGTACACAGGTGCCATGCCAGTAAAAGAGAAGGGGGGTGCTGTAAGTAAACTATATGTAGTCTTATTCACCTGTGCAGTGTGACGTTAACCACTCCGTTAGAACCGCATGGCTTGTCCTACAGTGACTCACTAGGATCGCCAGGGCAGTGGATGTGGCTACAGTTGATGTATTATTGTGTGCTTTATTTCATATGAAAGCTCGTGTCATGGGCAGTCCAGAAAGGCTCTTTGTTTTCGCCCATGTCAAGGCTTTATATATTTAATTGCAAAGTGTATGTTTTATCATTGAGTAGTAATGATAGGATTTGAGAGAGAGAGTAGAACAGAGTGAGAGGAGGCGCGTAGTGTTTTTTGCCATTCTCGATGACGTCACAGCTGGCTGGCCTCTTGGGGATTGGTTGGAGGAGTTTTTTACCATGCTTGGTGACGTCATGTTTGGCTGGCTTCTTTGGTATTGGCTGAAGGAATTGTTACCGCTTTGCCTACGCGGTGCGAACTAGTGCTAGTATATATACAGCTCTCTCGCCACTCTCTCCCTCAGATCTGGTTTCTAGAATGCATCCCTTTTATCCCTTTGATATCAGCGATAGCCTACGGTCAGCCATCTCAGCTGCCCCCTGTAGAGTTTTAGGGTTTTTCTCTTTGAGGTTCAAAGTCAGGTCGCCGCCTGTGCACTTGAAAAATTGCTCTAGAAGGACTAACTGCTCAAGCTCTCCGAACGTCGTCACCTTCTCTGACCTCAGCCAATTTCTCAATGCATCAGACAGTTCCCGGGCATGTTCTAGAAAAGTGCACTCACGACCCTTCGTAACACCCCGGAACTTCAACCTATATGTCTCTGGTTGTAACTCGTATGCCCGCAGAACAGCTTCCTTCAATACCTCATAATCGATGCAAGACTCCAAGGGCAACGTATCATATGCCTTGAGTCCTTTGCCAACCAACCTAGAGGAAACAAGGGCTGCCCACTTAACCTCGGGCCATTGGTGCTCCCGGCACTTCTTCTCAAAACGCAGGAAAAACTTGGTGACACCCGACTCGTCAAATACAGGGACTAACTTATGAAGGTGCGATAAAGACTGATCAAGACCTCGATTCCCAGCACCGAGACGCTGCCCAGTCGACTCCACCCGAGACTTCTCAAGCTCTATGTCTGCACAGTACCTGGCCTTTCTCTCCTCAGCCTCATTCTCTCGCTGCCGTTGCTCGAGCTCAGCCTTAGCCTCCTGCCTTCACTTCTGAAGCTCAACCTCATGCCTTCGTTGCTCAAGCTCAGCCTCATGCCTTCGTTGCTCAAGCTCAGCCTTATGCCTTCGTTGCTCAGCCTGCATTTTAGCCATCTCAAGCTGGAAGATCATATCTGCAGTTAAACCTTGAGGAGGAGGAGATGCAACAATTGGAGACCCACCCAGTGACAAACCACGCTGCCAGTGACTATCGGCCTGCGGGAATGTACCCGGCTCCGGAGCCCGAGGGGGCGCCATGGTAGGAGTCGAGTGGAATGGGGCTGGGCTGAAGGTGCCCCAGCTCCTGCTCCACCCGAAACCCCACGCACCCCGCCGAGCACCCAGGCCACCAGGTCACCTCTCGACATGCTGCTAGTGCCCACATGCCCCATGACCGTGGCCAAACACTGGAGACCATACCGATCAATCCCCGACACCCGGTTAGCAGTAATAGGCATCTCCAGAAACTTCCTTGCAACCTCCTCACTAGTTATAACTCTAATGCCTTCTAACAAACCCAGCTGCTGCACCTCAGAGTCTGCTTCCCGTACTCTGTCCTCACTGTACATTGATCCGTCGTTCGACATAGTGTCCACCGAAAATTCTCAACGTTTATAAAAAAAAAAGAAGTACCTAAACTCTCATGTAGCACTATTCACTCAAAAATATAAAATGCTCGAAGACAACTCAAGTGCTATACTACGTTGCCAAAAAAAAAATCCACGTGTCCAAAATATTCCTCAAAAAACAAATGTCCAACAATCCTGCAATTCTTCCTTAGATACCAGGCAAGGGCACTATTTGTTATTACTGCAATAATCAACAAATGGATCCTGGTTTCTACTAAAATAAGATACTAGACAAGGTCGCCATTTGTTACGACCGGGGCTACGAATAAAACAAGGGCACTTAATGATTGGACTAGTAATATGGCACTATGCAACAATGGTACGCTAGATCCAAACCCTTGAACTTATATGCCGGCGAACAAAAACATCTATACCCTCCAAAGTTAGTCTGCGATAACAGGGTATCCTTAACTGAGCATAAATGTACTCTACTTCAGGCTAACCCACACTGGTATAGCCTGATAACAAACAAGATGCAAGTTACGTTAAAATGCATAAAAGGGAAGCTATGGAAAGATCAATTAAATCACTGCAAGATTTAATACAATAAAAAGATGCTTCAATACAGTTACTCTAAACAACAATAAACTCTTCACTCCTATCTGAAAGAAAGTGAAGTCTAGTCCTACAGCATAAACCTGGAAACTTCTGAAGAATGTCTGATGCTCATAAGATGCTCGTATCTTAAATTATATAAAGGCAGGAGGGAGGACACCATACGTGTAGACTGAATACACTACAATAGAGGACATATAATGTTAACTGACACGAGAATATTATAAATGCGCAACGGCAGTAATGCTCGACACTAAAAGAAATACTTCCTCATCAACGAAACAGTCTGCTATAGTTGTGCAACTCAACAACAACCTAGACTCATAAATGCTGTGAATAATAATGCGTACATATCAAAGAGCTTTTATTAAATACTAATAAGTGTCTACTCAATTAATAATGTCTAGCTAGAATACTCTAGGTAAGGAACTGTGGTTGAGCAAGACAGGCTCGTAGCCTAGTGATGTCCTTAAGACTGCATCCTTTACATTACGTTAATTAACTGGGGTGCTCTCTTGATAGATCCAGATCACAAGTATCTGGTTCTATCCTGGCGACCCTCAAAAGATTAGCAAAGAGGCAGCAAAGTGTGGAACTTCGAACAGGCCAACGCCCTCAGTAAGCACAATGCTGCACTCGTAAAGAACGCAAGCGAAAAGACAATTCAGGCTACCACAGTGCCGGTCGAAGTCGTGTAGGTATAAGCAAACCATACACACATCGGTGACGACGACTACAGTTATCTTATCCCAGTCTAGCATTAAATCAAAGAGCAGACCACTAAATCAATAATGGCGACACACACCGAGTTCTTAACCTCTACTAACTAAGAACCCTCAAACCTATTCTAAGTACATGTAAATATCTCAGAGGACGGCGCATGCAATACAATGGGCCGGCTATGGACTCCGTATGCAGAACACAAGGGGATAAATAATTGAATAAAGGTGAGGAGCAATGGAAAAGAAGGTCAGAGAGAGAGATAGTGGTAAAGGGGGTGATCGGGAGAGAGTATGCAAAGGGATGTTAGAAGCATGCACGCCAAGCCTGTCCTGAGAAGGGTAGCTCCTCGGGACCCTCAGGATCCCACAAAGGCATGGTGGTCGGCCAATCACAGGCCGGTACGTCACAAGGCAGCAGGCCTCTATGACGCGCCAAGAACCACCCGCCAATCAGAGGCGAGAGAAAGCCCGCGCGCGCGGGAAAAACTCCTCCGCGAGGGAGGAGGGAAGCAACACTCACTACCCCCACGCTGCTCGCTCGCTCTCTCTCTCTCAACTTCACTACAATGCATCTTATGTTCTACTCATGATATAAAATACTTCCCGTTGTCACAGACGAAAATAAAGACCACCACTGGACTGTCTGTAACAATGCAAGTACTATGAACAAAAGAACAACATTCTCTGATAACTGTAGCCCATTTCACTGCCCTGGCGAGCGCTAGTGGCTAACGGGAGGCGATTCGGCCAACGCTGGTAGGCGTCACAATTCTGAATACCGTTAGTCCTGGATTGAGTTTAAATCTCAAGTTTAAACCAGCGAGGAGGTTTAAAAAACTGTTCTGAATTGGGCCTACGTGTCAGTGACGGCCCCAAGGTGGTGACGAGCAACTGAGGCCAGCTATCGTCCCCCCAACACGCGTTCTCTCTCTCTCATAGCTCATAACGTCCTCAAAATGGCACCTGTCATAATTAGGATGGGCACCACAGGGGTGGTCAATATTCTCTCTCCCGTCATATGATGTTCATCTTCGGTTGAGGGTTAAGTAAAATAAATAATCTGAGGGATTCTGATAAGAGTTCCCCGCCGTAGGCTTGAACCGCTAAATATTACATTTCCCGGGGTGAGGTGGTGGTATTCTAAACCTTCACTTTGGAGTGTAGAAATATTTCATTGCGGAAAAATTAATGTGTTTGTGTATATGCGTGCTTGGAGTGTAAAACTTTTTTCCACAGTAGAATGCTTAATGTGTGTGTGGGTGTGTGTTGAAATATTCCACAGTGGAATTATTTAGTTTTTTACACCAACCAACTTCACACCTAAACTCAATTAATTAAATCAACAAATACATGTGGCACTCCGAGGACTCGAACCCAGGATACTCACATCGAAATTCCGCGCACTATGCATTATGTTTCTTTCAGGGTGCGTGTGCGAGTATGTGTGTTAGGCTTTGCGTGGGTGTGAGTGTATTAGCAGGGTCGTGGATATGTTTTGCAGTGTAGAAAGAAACCATAATATGTTAGTCACGGGATTTGACAATTTATCACTATACTTGAGTAGGCCTATATGAAATAATCAGATGTTGCCAAGAAAACATTCATAATGATTTAGTTGATTTAATTAATTAGGTTTACTTGTAAGTTCATTTGTGGGTCTGTGATATTATGAAATAGAGATGTAACAAATTCAAATATATAAAAGGATCATGCACTATTCTCTGAAATAAGAATGACAAAGGAGACGAAAGCAGAATATAAGAGGAAGTGAAAGAGAAAAGATGTCGTGGAAATATCGAGGGAAATGCCAGAGTGAGCAAAGAGCACAATGATGTATTGAAAGATAGCCCAGGTTGTGGAAAGAGATATTATACCCTATTCCAAATAAGTAGGCCAACACTCTTGAACATTAACCTCTATAACTCAGAAACTACTTGAGCTATCGAGTTTATATTTCTACCATTTGGGAAGGGTCAGACGGGAAACAGGCGTGAAGGTTTACAGGCCATTTGCTCCACCCCTTTTTGAGTTCTAGAGGTTAGGGTTAAAACATTTCTGGCCTACCTATTTGGAACAGGGTATAGGATAGAAATTTAAATTGATTGCAAATACAATCAATGTAAACACAAAAATGCCTAATTCATAGTAATCACTTTACATTGTACAATCTATGCTTTTCAGAATGCGTGTATAGCCTGAATCAATTCTCTCTGGAATTCACTTTCTCAAAATAGCTTTCTACCGTTCGTTTATCCTCAACAATTCATAATTAACCCTTTCTGTACCGGCGCCGTCCTTTTAACTATATTCGGGCTACAATTAGACGATGATATTTAATTTAAAAAGGGGCTCCAGCAATTGACAGGTTTCAAACTATCTCACTTAGCCCTTCTTACTACCACAGATCCTTCTTAAACTGCACAACATCATCTTAATATAGACAAACATAATATTAAAATGACGTAGCCGGTACAAAAGGGGTTAATGGTTTATATTTCTCATGGGTAGGGGAGGACATTAAGGAAAACATTAAGGGGGTGACCTGCTTTTTGTTATTTCTCTCCTTTTCTCTCTTTCTCTGGTTTGTATCCATTCGGCACCATTCAGCCAATTATTTCAAGACGTTTATCCCCATCTAGGTGTCGATTTCTTCCTGGCAAGCGATAGCGAGCCAGCACTATATGAAGAAATCCGGCTTCGTCGGAGACATTTTTCTATCGAAAAATGTAAACATTTAGCCTGCTGTCAAACAAAAATAAAAAATATGCTGGCTCGCTACCGCTCACCAGTAAAAAATTGGCACCTGGATGGGGATAAACGTCTTAAGACAGTACGCTGAATGGGGCCAAATGGAAACAAGCCAGAGAAAGATAGAAAAGGACAGAACAAAAACAGGTCACCCCCTTAACATTGATTTCAGTGTCCTTGTTGTATTTCCTTCCTCCGTTGGTACAAATTACACAGTGACTATTGGATTATTTACTTTAGGGGTGATGGGCCGGTTTTTCTGGCCCACCTCCCTCATGTTTAGCCCCATTGGCTTATAGATTTTAAGACGCTCGACCCATCAGCTTGGCGATTTTAAGACTTTACGACCCATTTAATTGTCAATATTAAGACCTTTCATGCCATTTAGGTGTCTATTTTTTCCTGGCGAGTGATACCGAGCCTGTAATTTTTAGAGTTATTGGACTTCGGCCGGGATATTTTTCTACCGAAAAATTTATAAATTTATCTTGAAGAGGGATGTAGGGAGTGTATTTTGACAGCTTGATGGAGGTCAAGAGAGGAAACTAAATAATAATAAAATATAAAACAGTAAGCAAAGATATATGCTCATCTCCCATTATAATTGAAGTAATTTCGATCATTATATTTTCACCATGTGCATTTCATTGGTTGGACCACACTTAGATAATGGTTTTCAAATATGACATTCACATTATACAAACAATATTCATGAACTAGGGAAGGTGCAACAAAAGTAACTAAAATGATTCCCCAACTATGAAGAAAGTCATGCGAGAAGCAACTAAAATAATATGTTCTTCCCCTGTCACCTCTTTTTCCTTTTTCGTGTATCTTGCTGATCCTCCCTACCCCTTGTGGGAGTAAGGGTTATCTATTGCCTGACTGACTGACTAACTTGCCACACTGCAGTATAAGAGAGAACCTTATTAAAAAATGTATAATTATTAAATCCATGATAATATTGATGGAATAATAATTATACTTCCCAATAAATCAGTTCAATTATTATAAGAACCATGATTATCAGATATTGGCAAGGCCTTTCCATCACATGGAGAAAAACAGTTAAAGGTGGTGGTGCATGGGTTGAGATAAACATGGAATAATAATCGCCAACCTGCACATAATTATCGTACAAAATGCAATGGCACCGAAATAATTATTAACAATGGTATAAAGGATTCTGTGGATCGTCTACAAAGGACCTGTTATGTCATAGGAGTGGAAGTCCACCATCCAGTCCAGGATGAGGATACTCCTGTGACATCATAGGTCTGATTTAGACGATCCACAAAATCCTGTATACCATTGTTAATAATTATTTAAGTGACATTGCATTTTGCAAGATAATTATGTGCAGGATGGCGATAATTATGTGCAGGATGGCGATAATTATTCCATATTTATCTCAACCCATGCACCACCACCTTTAACCCCTTCAGACCATGACGTTATTATCATCATATTCTAGTGACCATTAGATGATTTTCTTTAGTTTATAAGCTACCTATGCAACTCAAAGCTGTAAATACGGCCACAACAAACCCTCCTAGTATCATATTTCCTTCTTAAACTGCATTAAATCGTCTAATGTTAGCCAGAATCAAAGGTAGAAAGATGCCATGGTGCTGAAGGGGTTAAGGGGGGATGGGCGAATGTAGTATGTTTATTTTTTCAGCTGATTGCTATCTCGCCATCCTGATTACTCGGCTATTACCAAAATGTTGTAGCCAAATATATCGCTAATTATGAACACTTGGCAATAACATGATACAAAGACACAGCAGTATAATATTGTCCATCAAGAATCGATAACTCAGATGCAAAGGGATTCAATTATTTTGTTTACCATCAGCTGGAATAACAAAAACAAAAACAGAGTATAAATATTACAACGCTTAGAATTAATCTTTGGGAGTCACTGATACTTCATAATATAGTTTATCACTTTAACCCATTCAGTACAGGTGACGTCCTTTTCATCATAGTGTGGCAACGATTGGAAATTTGTATTTAGCTTAGGAACGGTCATAGCTAGCTAAAAGGATTAAGTAAGATAGTCTGTAGCCTTATATTGGATTATATAGGATTAAGTAAGATAGTCTGTAGCCTTATATTGGATTATATAGGATTAAGTAAGATAGTCTGTAGCCTTATATTGGATTATATAGGATTAAGTAAGATAGTCTGTAGCCTTATATTGGATTATATAGGATTAAGTAAGATAGTCTGTAGCCTTATATTGGATTATATAGGATTAAGTAAGATAGTCTGTAGCCTTATATTTGTTCGAGGCCCTTCCTAAGCTATATATAATTGTCTAATAGTTGTCAGATAACAATGAAAACAACGTTAACGGTTCGGAATGGGTTAATCGATATAGATTTGGCCCAAGCTCTCTGACCGGGTTAATATCGCAAAACCCCTCTCGTACTCCAGAATTTAAGGGGCTCTTCCTCCTCCCCTCTTCCATCGTACCCTCTCCTCTCAATTTAAGGGGCTCTTCCTCCTCCCCTCTTCCATCGTACCCTCTCCTCTCAATTTAAGGGGCTCTTCCTCCTCCCCTCTTCCATCGTACCCTCTCCTCTCAATTTAAGGGGCTCTTCCTCCTCCCCTCTTCCATCGTACCCTCTCCTCTCAATTTAAGGGGCTCTTCCTCCTCCCCTCTTCCATCGTACCCTCTCCTCTCAATTTCCAACAAACGATTTCTCCCCCAATATGAAGTTAAGCCGAGATGGGGACTGAGAGAGAGAGAAAGAGAGTGAGAGAGAGATTTACATTGATACACTGGCCACACAGATCTTAGGTTTCTTGTGAGGTGGCCGGCCAGGACTTAATCCTAATAGAGATAGCAACCCTAAGAGAAAGTGGAAGGAAAGGATTGCACAAATTAAGTATGTCTCCCCACCCTCCAGCAATTTGCCGTACATGAAAACAGAAGTAAATAACTTTGCAGGGCTTGGAAATCGCCTGAATAAATTTAGAGCATAGTTAGAAATGGAAATGAAATGGCATGGATACCCTCACTTTTGTTCGGCTCTCTTCAACTGAAAACAGTGTTAGTTTCTGCCAGATTCTCTTTTCAGTAATCATTTTCTACTCCAGACCAATTTCTCTGTGATATAACCTTTTTATAAATGTGCATTATTGAGCCACTGTCAATAACTTCATGAGGGAACTTATTCTACTCACCAATTATACTGTGGGTGAAGAAATTTTTAGTTGTGTCTAGGTTCGTTTCCTGCCTATTAGTTTAAATTGTTCTCCTCTTGTGGAACTCTGTTTGGTTATCTTAATATAGATGATTGAAAATTACGTTACTAAATCCTTTTAGTATCTAAAAACAATCTATCAGCTCTCCCTTTATTCTCCGATTCTTAAGCGAAAACAAATCGAGGTCTCATAATCTCTCGTTGTATGGTTAATTTTTAAGGGCAAGGATCATCTTTTACTAAGTTCAAAAAGATAAAAACTGCACAGCATACTCCAGATGTGGCCTCACAATACTTTTGCATAATGGTATAACTATGTGTTTACTGTGACAATGGAAAATTATTCTAATGAATCCTAGTCCTTTGTTTGCTTTGTTAGCTTCTGCAGTGCATTGGCTTGTAATTTTTTTATTTTCGTTTATAAGCACTCCTAGGTCTTTTATCTGTGATGCGCTCATTATTTTTTCTCCATTCATGTGGTATTCGTATATATTGGATTGGGAGCCTATTTGTAGTACCTAACATTTGTTTACATTAAAGGGTATCTGCAAATTGTCTGACCACTCTGTGATTTTGATTAGATCTGATTACAGGCTAATACTATCGTTTTCAAAGATTTGTCATTTCCTATCCTAATGTCATCGGCAAATTTGGAAATTATATTAGTGATACCGTTGTCTATATCATTAATATATATTGGGAACAATATTAGACCCAGTACTGAGCCCTGGGGGACACCACTAGTCACTGGAGTCTAATCTGATTCAACTCCATTAATAATTACTCTCTGCTTTCTTTCATTTACCCAGTTACTTATCCAATTGCGTGTTTTGCCTTATATACTGTATATAATGTATATAAATATATATATATATATATATATATTGTTGTTGTTGTTGTTGTTGTTGTTCCCCAAGCTGCCTGGCCTAACAGCCCCAAGGCCTCGAGCAAAGCCAAGGCCATAACCGAGCGCCCCCACAGAACCCTCCCTGCTTACCACAATAAAGCCTGGGTGACCGAAGCCACTCCATGGCGGGGAGCTGAGGAGGGTGCGGAAACGCCCGGGAAACCAAAGCCCCACCCAGGGCCCTGTGCCCCTCAGCAATTATGAAGAGAAAGTTGAGGGGCAAAGGAAAAATGTGACACTTTGGCTTCCAATCTTGGTAAATTGGGAGGTCAATCCACGGAAGAGACGCCGTCACTTGAAATATAGAAAATATATATGTAAAAGGAACAGTCAGAGTAAGCTATGGGTATGGCAGAGATCGCTCAGTTCTCACTCTGATAGACCAGCCCATCACCACATGACTAGAACCCAATCCTCTCAGCATCAGCTAGGAAAGGCCCTAGAAAACCGCCTTTGGCGGGGGGATAGCTCCCCTATTTCAACCCCTTTTGGGGTTGGGCACCCGCCAGTATATAGTATATAATTATATTGTTGTGCCGGGTATTGATAAATTAAATCCCTTGATACAGTCCTTAAAATAAACCAGTTCTGGTTTGATGGACTTAAATATATTTGACAGGGACATCCCGAGTAGGTTCTAGAAGCAATAAAAATGGTATTCAAAGGTTCAATATAACACTCAATAACAACACCAGGAAGAACACATATGAATATTTTATTTAATAAACAGGAAGGTGGTTGGAGAAGAATGATTATTAAGGCAAATCCCACAATAAGAGCAAATATATATATTGGCCGTATGTCGGAACAATGTTACTGATACCAGAAGAACTCAATAGTGAGAATCTAGTATAACATCAAATCATGTGGAAAAACATACATAGAGTCATAATGTACAAGAATCAATTTTAACCTTCAATGCAATAATAAATGAGAGTAGAATATCTTCCATTTTCAATAAGACTTCAATACCCTAGATAATGATCCTAGGATAAAATAATGAGAAGAGTTGAGGTAACAAAGATACAGTCACAGGAAGCAAGGTGAGTCAGTGTGGGGCTCAGTTGACCCTTTGAGAACTGACCGTGTGAGCTTGCCTTTAAGGTCAGGTCACTGGGAAGGTCATTAAGTGAACTGAGATGATAAATAATGCTTTTTCTAGTTAATGCAACTATGACCTTAGCTACAGTGCGATATTAATTTATGTTATACGAAAGGGCTGAGATTATTATGTATAATAAATGACAAGTATCAAAATCGCTCTCAAGGAAGTTATATCTTATTACGGAATTATATTACTTGAACATATGCTACGATAACGAACCGAACTTAGGAATTTGTGTCACTATATTTTTCTTAGGTAAAGCAGAGTAATTATGTGAAGTGAATAAGAGCAAAAGGTATTTTATGTGGTCTGCTAAGTGGTATTAAAATTAATTGGATCAAGATTTAATCTTCAATATTCACTACTACGATAACACACGAAGATAAGTAATATATTAACTGAGTTCCAAAAGACTCAGACTTGAATGAATACTAAGGTTTTAATCTCAAACAGTAGGAACTGACTGATTAACAGATATCGATCGGTAGATCGTACTTAACAATTAGATTGGCGCTAATGACGAAGTATAGCTCATTGATATTTAATGCAATATCAGATTTGCTTCTGAACTAGTTGACAGGGCGAGTAAAATAAAATGTACAGGCACAATTAGTACATGGGCGTAGGCGACGAAGTCCTACTCATTGATACTTAAAACAGGCAGTACCAGGCACGGGCCTGAACGGGTTAACAGGGCACGGTGAATAAAATACACATACAATTAGTGTATGGTGGATGCAAATGACACGAAACACGGAGGAAAGAGTTCCTAAACACGGTATTCGAAATATCACAACATCAAGATTTACAAGAACATAAAAGCACGTCTAAGATATATGTCATATGCGATTACGGAATAGAGAAATTAGGAATTACACTGAGCACTCGTTGGAAACTTGGGCGTAGGTTCTAGGTAAAAAGCGATTATCTAAATGGATTGATCAAAGAATATATTGGGACATCAACTCACAATTAATAAATCAACATACACGTAGTCAGTGAATCTGCGAGCGTGAGGGGCCTGAATATATGTTAATGACACTGATATGAAACGTATGCGTAATTTATGACATAAACAAAGACTTGACCAAGGGTCAAGCCCTGAAGGCAAGATGGACACAGAATAACACAGGTTCAGAAGGATGAAACTTATTATGCAAGCATAGGATCTTGGGCACAGATCGCAAGTAAATCAGGGCACAGCAGGGTTCACATATTTACATAATCAATACCTCACAACAATAACCAACAGAGAAAGACACAGAAACACTTAAGTATTTGGGAGGGCAGGGGGACGAGAGTACTGGTCGTGCCGGCATAGAAGGTAGTAGCCAATCTTATACAACTGGTGGCCTCCTCAAGC